>JAALGZ010000107.1:20000-22500 GCA_015227615.1 Labyrinthula sp. Ha | reverse complement strand
TGACTTGTCAAATTTAAGTTGACTGCAAGTAAGGTTGACCTGAGTTGACTTGTGAAATTTGGCAACTTGACTTGTCAAATTTAAGTTGACTGCTACTAAGGTTGACCTGAGTTGACTTGTGAAATTTGGCAACTTGACTTGTCAAATTTGAGTTGACTGCAAGTGAGGTTGACCTGAGTTGACTTGTGAAATTTGGCAACTTGACTTGTCAAATTTAAGTTGACTGCAAGTGAGGTTGACCTGAGTTGACTTGTGAAATTTGGCAACTTGACTTGTCAAATTTGAGTTGACTGCAAGTGAGGTTGACCTCAGTTGACTTGTGAAATTTGGCAACTTGACTTGTCAAATTTAAGTTGACTGCTACTAAGGTTGACCTGAGTTGACTTGTGAAATTTGGCAACTTGACTTGTCAAATTTAAGTTGACTGCTACTAAGGTTGACCTGAGTTGACTTGTGAAATTTGGCAACTTGACTTGTCAAATTTAAGTTGACTGCTACTAAGGTTGACCTGAGTTGACTTGTGAAATTTGGCAACTTGACTTGTCAAATTTGAGTTGACTGCAAGTGAGGTTGACCTCAGTTGACTTGTGAAATTTGGCAACTTGACTTGTCAAATTTAAGTTGACTGCAAGTGAGGTTGACCTCAGTTGACTGCTAGTGCAATCGACAGGCATTCTAAATTTTAAACATATTTTCTGGTTAGATTCCAGAATACGTTTTAACAGTACATTACGAAGCCAACTACAGGCTGTGCTATTTTTACAGGAGTCACTTAAGGGTTGCACCAGGGTGCGCGTTAACCACTCTGGTCACGTTTAGCAAGGGATGTGAAACAAATGGATTCACAGCAGAGTTTGAAACATTTGAAACTGTTTAAAGTAAGACTTTCACTTTCTTGAAGTGGTTTCTTGACGGTGTAGACATTTTGGTTGTCCTCAACTGCTCTGGATGTACCCCTAGCAGCTCCAGCTACAACTCCATCTACAAGTAGATCAACAGTTAGAAAGTGAAGGAATGTCAAAACACACCTAAAAATGGTATAATACTTAGTTTCTAGTTGATTACCAATAACCCAAGTGGTTTATAGAAGTTCTAAACATTTTGGTTGTCCTCAACTGCTCTGGATGTACCCCTAGCAGCTCCAGCTACAACTCCATCTACAAGTAGATCAACAGTTAGAAAGTGAAGGAATGTCAAAACACACCTAAAAATGGTATAATACTTAGTTTCTAGTTGATTACCAATAACCCAAGTGGTTTATAGAAGTTCTAGACATTTTGGTTGTCCTCAACTGCTCTGGATGTACCCCTAGTAGCTCCAGCTACAACTCCATCTACAAGTAGATCAACAGTTAGAAAGTGAAGGAATGTCAAAACACACCTAAAAATGGTATAATACTTAGTTTCTAGTTGATTACCAATAACCCAAGTGGTTTATAGAAGTTCTAAACATTTTGGTTGTGCTCAACTGCTCTGGATGTACCCCTAGCAGCTCCAGCTACAACTCCATCTACAAGTAGATCAACAGTTAGAAAGTGAAGGAATGTCAAAACACACCTAAAAATGGTATAATACTTAGTTTCTAGTTGATTACCAATAACCCAAGTGGTTTATAGAAGTTCTAGACATTTTGGTTGTCCTCAACTGCCCTGGATGTACCCCTAGTAGCTCCAGCTACAACTCCATCTACAAGTAGATCAACAGTTAGAAAGTGAAGGAATGTCAAAACACACCTAAAAATGGTATAATACTTAGTTTCTAGTTGATTACCAATAACCCAAGTGGTTTATAGAAGTTCTAGACATTTTGGTTGTCCTCAACTGCCCTGGATGTACCCCTAGCAGCTCCAGCTACAACTCCATCTACAAGTAGATCAACAGTTAGAAAGTGAAGGAATGTCAAAACACACCTAAAAATGGTATAATACTTAGTTTCTAGTTGATTACCAATAACCCAAGTGGTTTATAGAAGTTCTAGACATTTTGGTTGTGCTCAACTGCTCTGGATGTACCCCTAGCAGCTCCAGCTACAACTCCATCTACAAGTAGATCAACAGTTAGAAAGTGAAGGAATGTCAAAACACACCTAAAAATGGTATAATACTTAGTTTCTAGTTGACTACCAATAACCCAAGTGGTTTATAGAAGTTCTAAACATTTTGGTTGTGCTCAACTGCTCTGGATGTACCCCTTAGCAGCTCCAGCTACAACTCCATCTACAAGTAGACCAACAGTTAGAAAGTGAAGGAATGTCAAAACACACCAAAAAATGGTATAATACTTAGTTTCTAGTTGATTACCAATAACCCAAGTGGTTTATAGAAGTTCTAAACATTTTGATTGTGCTCAACTGCTCTGGATGTACCCCTAGCAGCTCCAGCTACAACTCCATCTACAAGTAGATCAACAGTTAGAAAGTGAAGGAATGTCAAAACACACCTAAAAATGGTATAATACTTAGTTTCTAGTTGATTACCAATAACCCAAGTGGTTTATAGAAGT
>JAALGZ010000107.1:10000-15000 GCA_015227615.1 Labyrinthula sp. Ha | reverse complement strand
TCGTATCAAAAGGATTGAATCCTGTAGTAGTTAACACGAAATATCTCCAAAGTCTGTCTTCGGACTAACTTTGCGTGAGAACAGTCGCTAGGACCCGAAAGATGGTGAGCTATGCTTGTGTAAGACGAAGTCAGGGGAAACTCTGATGGAGGTTTGAAGTAGTTCTGACGTGCAAATCGATTACGGAATATGAGCATAGGGGCGAAAGACTAATCGAACCATCTAGTAGCTGGTTTCCTTCGAAATTTCCCTTAGGATAGCTATAACTATTCAAGTTTCACCAGGTAAAGCTAATGATTAGAGATTCAGGGGACAAGATGTCCTCGATCTATTCTCAAACTTTAAATGGGTGAGTTTCCTTGGTTGCTTAATTGAAGCAAGGAACAAATTTAAGTTATAAGTGGGCCAACTCTGGTAAGCAGAGCTGGCGATGCGGGATGATCCGAACGCTGAGCTAAAGTGCACAAGCTCCGCTCAAAGATCCCATAAAAGGTGTTGGTTCATCCAGACAGCAGG
Source organism: Labyrinthula sp. Ha (assembly GCA_015227615.1). NCBI lineage: Eukaryota > Bigyra > Labyrinthulida > Labyrinthulaceae > Labyrinthula > Labyrinthula sp. Ha. The sequence goes on along the minus strand of JAALGZ010000107.1, from coordinate 14,484 downwards.
ACGGTGGCCATGGAAGTCGGAATCCGCTAAGGAGTGTGTAACAACTCACCTGCCGAATGAACTAGCCCTGAAAATGGATTGCGCTTTAGCGGGGTACTTATGCTCGGCCATTCATGTTAAATAATCATGAATGAGTAGGAGGACTTAGCAGTTGTTGTGAAGCTATGCCTTGCGGTGTGGTGGAATGGCTGTTATTGCAGATCTTGGTGGCAGTAGCAAGTATTCAAATGAGAACTTTGATAGCTGTAGTGGAGAAAGGTTCCATGTTAACAGCAATTGGACATGGGTTAGTCGGTTTTAAGGCATAGGAAAGTTCCATCGAACGACTTCATTGTCAATGCCAAAAAGGAATCAAGTTAAGATTCTTGAACTTTGAGCGACTGATTGCGGCAACGGGTGCCTCAGACGGAACAACAACATGACTGCGTTGCAGAAATCTCGTTTCTGTTTAACCCCGGTGCGATTCGCGGAAGTGATTAAAACAGCGAAGCGATTCGCGTCTGGTAAAGGGCTCTCAGGTTAGGAGAGTTAACAGCTATTCATGGGGTTCCTTGAAAACCGTCTTTGGTATATATCTCGCTCATAGCCGTACTCATAACCGCATCAGGTCTCCTAGGTTAGTAGCCTCTAGCTAATAGAATAATGTGGATAAGGGAAGTCGGCAAATTAGATCCGAAACTTCGGGAAAAGGGTTGGCTCTGGAGGTTTTATGTGAGGGTCTCTGTTTGAACGTGTTGCACCTGCCCGTCTGCTGCTTCCTCACGGTTGCGGCGGATAGGTTTGGTCGCTTCGCTGGATGGTAGAGATAGAGTAATCGTCCCAACCCCCTGTGGGTTTGATCCCCACAGGGTCTGCAGTTCTTGCAGAAGTATGTCTCTAGTAGGGGAGCAAAGTGACCTGGTGGTTAATGCAGCCTGTGAAACCGGAAGTGTTCTGCGGTGAAAAGCTGTCTTCTGTGAGTCTACATGAAGTGGAGTACAAGCTTAAAATGAATTATATGATTATCACTGACAAGGGTGGATCAAATGTGAAGGTCCTGAGAGTCGTCACTCCAAGCTAGCCCTGTATAGGTAATCGATGATATGTGGTCAATGCTTTGGATGAAAAACTATACTCGTTGGAGTATTTGATGATTATGAGTGTCGACTATGCCTAAAGGAACTAGACCGATGTATCCGAACTACCCGCCTACAATTTGACCAAGGTCCTTACTTTTTGGTAAGAGCCCGGCGGAATTAACAAAAATTTGGGTAGCTAATAGGGTGTCAAAAGCAGTGATAAGTGGGACTTAAGATCGCTGTGCCGCTATGCTGCTTTAAGGGAGGATAGGCTATTTAGCCTTACGGCGCCCCCCTAAGGGAAGAGATTCTCAGTAGGCCGAAGTCCCCCGTCTGGTAGTATGGGTTGAGTCGCCCTGCTACATGGACGTTAACATAGTTGACTTGCCAAAGTTATAAGTGAGGGCTCCCCGCCCATAAGGGCAATGAATTCTAATAAGGTATGTTCAAACCGAATGACTATGGTGATTTGGGGAGAGCCTAACATATCTTTATATTTTCTATCTCGGCTTCAAAGGGTTCTTGGGGAAGCTCTGTTTAAGCGCTGCTCTGAGCCCACCCTCTTCAGAAAGAATACGCAACGAAACCATTCGGAAAGAATTGAGTGGTCATATCCGTCGGCACTCCATCAGTTGATAATGGCCAGATTATCAATCGGTAGGAGGAGGTATGGCTGGTACTATAGGTCGCATGTGCCAATGTCAAAACGAGGTGTTTCTAACACTCGAAGTGGTACTCACTTTTCGGTGGCGAGGTCGAATATAGCTTCAATTGAAAAGGAGTTTAGAGTTGCAGGTTGGAATATTAACGGTCTACGGACTAAAATAGGAAGAGTGCAACAGTTTCTTACTTCACGGGATATTGATGTGTTAGCAATTCAAGAGTCTACCCTGGATCCTAATTTTCCAATACTCAGAATACCTGGCTATCGTGTTCTTGAGGTACGGGGTCCAGGTCCGCAATGCGCGTCAGATCGTGGGGTTGCGATTTTGGTGAGGAAAAAGTTCAAAGTTAAAATCTTGAGTGGAAGCTCACCACGGAGTTTACTTGTTAAACTCCAAGGCCCAACGGAGGGGACTTTAATTGTAGGGTCTCAGTATATCCCACAGGATAGTGAGGCTAAGAAGATTGAAACTAATAGATTCAAGAATCTTATTTGGAATCTTTCTGCGAGGTATCACGATGTTCCGATAGTAATTATGGGTGACTTTAATTGCGGGCGCAGGGATATGCTAAAACTGGTTTCGGAAACCAGCTCTTTTCGTGTGCCACCTGTACCTCAAACAACGTCGAGGTTACGGGGACGAAAAGTAATTGATCATTGTGTACTCCAGGATGGAACTGGGTTAACTTTGCGGGCTTCAGATGTTTTAACGACTGAATTAGGGAGCGATCATTATCCGGTTCTATCCACTTTTGGTCATCAGCCGGCGGAGAAGTACAATACTTGCGAGTGGAAACGAACTCGTTTCGTTCCTAATCGTATGAGGAGTGCTGACTTCGGAAATCATGAAAAGTTTGCTCAACTACAGAAGTCCTGTAGGTTTGACATCCTTGACGAGATTGATTCTAGTATGGAAACGGCAGAGGGGCGCTCACTCTATAAGAGCGTGACGAATAAGTGTGTGGAAGGAGTAGTTAAAGCTGCCAAAGAGGCTGCTCTAGAGAGCGGACTTTTGAAGTATGCTGAAACGAAATTTCCAAAAAGACTTCGAATCCCCAAGGATGTAGTTAGGCGCCTAAGAAAACAAAGAATGATAGGCGCTAAAATTGTTAACGCTAAAGGCCCTCAAAAAGAGAGGCTACTACAACTTTGGAAGGAGTCGCACAAATGGTGCTCTAAGCGCATCAGGGAGGAAGAAAGGAGCCGGTTGTTGTACCGACATGAGCTTGCTTTTCAAGCTCTAACAACAGATCCAAGAAAGTTCTTTAGATATTCTAAGGGCCAAATGGGGAATAGACGAAACCTTGAGGAGGTGTACATAAAGCATCCAGTTACTGAGGAGTTGACGGATGATCCTGACACAAATCAGGCAGCTTGGACTGCGTACACCGAGCACTTACTGAAAGAGTCTTCGGCTCCTGCTCGAGATCCGGAACATTGGGAACAAGCCTTTCAGCAGATCGAAAGATCAACCCATGAGCTTGACAACGCTGATGAGGCCCCAAGTGATAATGAATTGTTGTTTGCGATTGCCGCTTTGAAAACTCAAAAGGCAGCTGGGATTGATGGGGTTCCAGCTGAGATTTTTAAAGCCATGGCCTTGGGAAACAGAAATAATTCACCCGCCTGGAGAGAATTATGCGTGGCTCTGAGAGCTATATTCGTACTTGGTCAGATTCCTGAAAGCCAGATGACCTCATTGTTGGTGTTCATACACAAAAAGGGAAGTAAAACAGATGCAAGTAACTACCGTGGAATCAGCCTAATGCCAGTATTTATTAAAATACTGTGTAAGGTCGTCGAAAGACGTATATCTGAGCACCTTGAATCCAGGGGGTTTTTCCATAAAGGACAGGCCGGTTTTCGAAAACTGGAGGAGTGCCCTGTTCAGGTCTTCACATTGGTGGAGGCTTGCCAAAGACGCTTGTATAAGTCACATGAGAACACTTATCTTGGCTTTGTGGACCTTCGGAAGGCTTACGATTCTGTCCCTCATGAGGGATTATTCCGGAAACTTTACTTGTATGGGATCAGGGGTAGAACCTTGTCCTTTCTGCGCGCTCTTTATGCTTCATCAGCAGTGAAGGTGAGAACAGGAATTCCAGGCGAATATAGAATCTCAGAGTCTATCAAGGTACAAAAAGGACTCAGACAGGGATGCCCACTTAGCCCAGTACTGTTCAACATCTATTTTAATGATGTTATTAGACAATATAAGGGTGTAGCCATACCTCATGAGAGAGGTAAAGTCCTCATTTTCGCATTTAATGTTTGCCGACGACCTGGTTATACTGGGGGAGTCAACTAGTGGCTTGCAGAGTGCAATGGATGAGTTAACTGGCTGGCTCAATAAAAACAACATGAAAGCTAATGCATCGAAGTGTGGCGTACTTCGAGTAACTCTTAACACATCTGAACCATTTAATCGGCCAGTTATGGTCGATGGGGAGGAGATTCCTTATGTAAGAAGTTACAAGTATTTGGGTGTAAACCTAGATCAGTCTCTTTCTTACAATGGAATGTTAAAACTTATGAAGAGTCGTGGCACCCGGGCTTTGGCAGGGATGTCTAGATTGTTAGGTAGAAGGTCTATTCCCTTAGGGTGGAAGATCCGGCTTATCAAGTCAATCTTAATTCCTTGTTTAACCTATGGTAGTGGAATGGTAGGCTGCAGTCGTACGCGAGTTAGTTGTCTACAGAGTGTCTTGAATAAGGCTCTCCGATCTGCTGTAGGGACACGAGGAGGTGTTTCAATTTCGCTT
>JAALGZ010000107.1:0-5000 GCA_015227615.1 Labyrinthula sp. Ha | reverse complement strand
TGATTACCAATAACCCAGTACTGGTATATAGAAGTTCTAGACCTAAAAATTTTGGTTGTAGTTTCTAGTTGATTACCTGCTCTGGTTGTATAGAAGTTGCCTAGAGATTTTGGTTGTCCAGCTCAACTCCAAATAGACTAGACAGGTCAAAGTTAGAAAGTATATAGGTAAAGTGAATCATCGAGCACAGGCCAAGGAATTTCGATTTTTCAGAAAATGTCACAAACATCGAACCTTAGTTTCTTAGGTGTCTTAACCCAGAGTGCCTATTAGAAGTTCTAAATATTTTGTTTGTGTCAAGTGTTTGTGAGACCGAATCTGAGAAATCTGATTTTTGAGGTTGTTGTAAAAATGGTATAATACTTAGTTTCTAGTTGATTACCAATAACCCAAGTGGTTTATAGAAGTTCTAAACATTTTGGTTGTCCTCAACTGCCCTGGATGTACCCCTAGTAGCTCCAGCTACAACTCCCATCTACAAGTGAATCAGCAGTTGAAAGTGAAGGAATGTCAAAACACACCTAAAAATGGTATAATACTTAGTTTCTAGTTGATTACCAATAACCCAAGTGGTTTATAGAAGTTCTAGACATTTTGGTTGTCCTCAACTGCTCTGGATGTACCCCTAGTAGCTCCAGCTACAACTCCATCTACAAGTAGATCAACAGTTAGAAAGTGAAGGAATGTCAAAACACACCTAAAAATAGTATAATACTTAGTTTCTAGTTGATTACCAATAACCCAAGTGGTTTATAGAAGTTCTAGACATTTTGGTTGTCCTCAACTGCCCTGGATGTACCCCTAGTAGCTCCAGCTACAACTCCATCTACAAGTAGATCAACAGTTAGAAAGTGAAGGAATGTCAAAACACACCTAAAAATGATATAATACTTAGTTTCTAGTTGATTACCAATAACCCAAGTGGTTTATAGAAGTTCTAAACATTTTGATTGTGCTCCAACTGTTCTGGTCTTGCCCCTAGCTCAGCTACAACTCCCATCTACAAGTGAATCAACAGTTAGAAAGTGAAATGTCTCCAGTACACCTAAAATGGTATAATACTTAGTTTCTAGTTGATTACCAATAGCAAGTGGTTTATAGAAGTTCTAAGCAATACGGTTTGTGCATAACTGCCCTGGATGTACCCCTAGCAGCTCCAGCTACAACTCCATCTACAAGTAGATCAACAGTTAGAAAGTGAAGGAATGTCAAAACACACCTAAAAATGGTATAATACTTAGTTTCTAGTTGATTACCAATAACCCAAGTGGTTTATAGAAGTTCTAGACATTTTGGTTGTCCTCAACTGCCCTGGATGTACCCCTAGTAGCTCCAGCTACAACTCCATCTACAAGTAGATCAACAGTTAGAAAGTGAAGGAATGTCAAAACACACCTAAAAATGGTATAATACTTAGTTTCTAGTTGATTACCAATAACCCAAGTGGTTTATAGAAGTTCTAGACATTTTGGTTGTCCTCAACTGCCCTGGATGTACCCCTAGTAGCTCCAGCTACAACTCCATCTACAAGTAGATCAACAGTTAGAAAGTGAAGGAATGTCAAAACACACCTAAAAATGGTATAATACTTAGTTTCTAGTTGATTACCAATAACCCAAGTGGTTTATAGAAGTTCTAGACATTTTGGTTGTCCTCAACTGCTCTGGATGTACCCCTAGCAGCTCCAGCTACAACTCCATCTACAAGTAGATCAACAGTTAGAAAGTGAAGGAATGTCAAAACACACCTAAAAATGGTATAATACTTAGTTTCTAGTTGATTACCAATAACCCAAGTGGTTTATAGAAGTTCTAGACATTTTGGTTGTCCTCAACTGCCCTGGATGTACCCCTAGTAGCTCCAGCTACAACTCCATCTACAAGTAGATCAACAGTTAGAAAGTGAAGGAATGTCAAAACACACCTAAAAATGGTATAATACTTAGTTTCTAGTTGATTACCAATAACCCAAGTGGTTTATAGAAGTTCTAGACATTTTGGTTGTCCTCAACTGCCCTGGATGTACCCCTAGTAGCTCCAGCTACAACTCCATCTACAAGTAGATCAACAGTTAGAAAGTGAAGGAATGTCAAAACACACCAAAAAATGGTATAATACTTAGTTTCTAGTTGATTACCAATAACCCAAGTGGTTTATAGAAGTTCTAAACATTTTGATTGTGCTCAACTGCTCTGGATGTACCCCTAGCAGCTCCAGCTACAACTCCATCTACAAGTAGATCAACAGTTAGAAAGTGAAGGAATGTCAAAACACACCTAAAAATGGTATAATACTTAGTTTCTAGTTGATTACCAATAACCCAAGTGGTTTATAGAAGTTCTAGACATTTTGGTTGTCCTCAACTGCCCTGGATGTACCCCTAGTAGCCCCAGCTACAACTCCATCTACAAGTAGATCAACAGTTAGAAAGTGAAGGAATGTCAAAACACACCTAAAAATGGTATAATACTTAGTTTCTAGTTGATTACTAATAACCCAAGTGGTTTATAGAAGTTCTAGACATTTTGGTTGTGCTCAACTGCTCTGGATGTACCCCTAGCAGCTCCAGCTACAACTCCATCTACAAGTAGATCAACAGTTAGAAAGTGAAGGAATGTCAAAACACACCTAAAAATGGTATAATACTTAGTTTCTAGTTGATTACCAATAACCCAAGTGGTTTATAGAAGTTCTAGACATTTTGGTTGTGCTCAACTGCCCTGGATGTACCCCTAGCAGCTCCAGCTACAACTCCATCTACAAGTAGATCAACAGTTAGAAAGTGAAGGAATGTCAAAACACACCTAAAAATGGTATAATACTTAGTTTCTAGTTGATTACCAATAACTCAAGTGGTTTATAGAAGTTCTAAACATTTTGGTTGTGCTCAACTGCTCTGGATGTACCCCTAGCAGCTCCAGCTACAACTCCATCTACAAGTAGATCAACAGTTAGAAAGTGAAGGAATGTCAAAACACACCTAAAAATGGTATAATACTTAGTTTATAGTTGATTACCAATAACCCAAGTGGTTTATAGAAGTTCTAAACATTTTGGTTGTGCTCAACTGCTCTGGATGTACCCCTAGCAGCCCCAGCTACAACTCCATCTACAAGTAGATCAACAGTTAGAAAGTGAAGGAATGTCAAAACACACCTAAAAATGGTATAATACTTAGTTTCTAGTTGATTACCAATAACCCAAGTGGTTTATAGAAGTTCTAGACATTTTGGTTGTGCTCAACTGCTCTGGATGTACCCCTAGCAGCTCCAGCTACAACTCCATCTACAAGTAGATCAACAGTTAGAAAGTGAAGGAATGTCAAAACACACCTAAAAATGGTATAATACTTAGTTTCTAGTTGATTACCAATAACCCAAGTGGTTTATAGAAGTTCTAGAAATTTTGGTTGTGCTCAACTGCCCTGGATGTACCCCTAGCAGCTCCAGCTACAACTCCATCTACAAGTAGATCAACAGTTAGAAAGTGAAGGAATGTCAAAACACACCTAAAAATGGTATAATACTTAGTTTCTAGTTGATTACCAATAACCCAAGTGGTTTATAGAAGTTCTAGACATTTTGGTTGTGCCATAGTCTGGATACTTGAAAAAATAGACTACAGGTCAAAGCAACCCCCGAAATATATAGGTAAAGTAATTCGAGTTGGCAGTGGAATTTCGATTTTTCAGAAAATGTCACAAACATCGAACCAAGCACTTAGGTGTCTTAGTTGGAGTCCTACTAAGACCTATAGAGGTTTGGTGAAGTGTTTGTGAGCGAATCTGAGAAATCTGATTTTTTGAGGTTGGTTGCCTAGCATTCGTAAGGAGGCCTAGGAGAGCGTTGCCTAGAAATTTCGATTTTTCAGAAAATGTCACAAACATCGAACCAAACACTTAGGTGTCTCAGTTGGAGTCCTACTAAGACCTATAGAGGTTTGGTGAAGTGTTTGTGAGCGAATCTGAGAAATCTGATTTTTTGAGGTTGGTTGCCTAGCATTATTGCAGATCTTGGTGGCAGTAGCAAGTACGAAAAGGAGAACTTTGATAGCTGTAGTGGAGAAAGGTTCAATGTTAACAGCAATTGGACATGGGTTAGTCGGTTTTAAGGCATAGGAAAGTTCCATCGAACGACTTCATTGTCAATGCCAAAAAGGAATCAAGTTAAGATTCTTGAACTTTGAGCGACTGATTGCGGCAACGGGTGCCTCAGACGGAACAACAACATGACTGCGTTGCAGAAATCTCGTTTCTGTTTAACCCCGGTGCGATTCGCGGAAGTGATTAAAACAGCGAAGCGATTCGCGTCTGGTAAAGGGCTCTCAGGTTAGGAGAGTTAACAGCTATTCATGGGGTTCCTTGAAAACCGTCTTTGGTATATATCTCGCTCATAGCCGTACTCATAACCACATCAGGTCTCCTAGGTTAGTAGCCTCTAGCTAATAGAATAATGTGGATAAGGGAAGTCGGCAAATTAGATCCGAAACTTCGGGAAAAGGGTTGGCTCTGGAGGTTTTGTGTGAGGGTCTCTGTTTGAACGTGTTGCACCTGCCCGTCTGCTGCTTCCTCACGGTTGCGGCGGATAGGTTTGGTCGCTTCGCTGGATGGTAGAGATAGAGTAATCGTCCCAAACATAGCTAAAAATCAAACCAGAACTGTAGCGGACAAGGGGAATCCGACTGTTTAATTAAAACAAAGCATTGTGAATGTCGTAGACGATAATGACACAATGTGATTTCTGCCCAGTGCTCTGAATGTCAAAGTGAAGGAATTCGATCAAGCGCGGGTAAACGGCGGGAGTAACTATGACTCTTTTAAGGTAGCCAAATGCCTCGTCATCTAACTAGTGACGCGCATGAATGGATTAACGAGATTCCTACTGTCCCTATCCACTATCTAGCGAAACCACAGCCAAGGGAACGGGCTTGGAAGAATCAGCGGGGAAAGAAGACCCTGTTGAGCTTGACTCTAGTTTGTTAATGTGAAATGACATATGAGGT
>JAALGZ010000106.1:0-30927 GCA_015227615.1 Labyrinthula sp. Ha | reverse complement strand
GATGTTGTGGGTGAAACAGTTGGACTAACAGTCGGAGATGTAGTTGGTGATGTGGTAGGAGATGCTGTTGGACTTACAGTAGGTGAAACAGTTGGACTCATAGTTGGAGATGTAGTTGGTGATGTTGTGGGTGAGACAGTAGGTGAAACAGTTGGACTCATAGTTGGAGATGTAGTTGGTGATGTTGTAGGTGAGACAGTAGGTGAAACAGTTGGACTCATAGTTGGAGATGTAGTTGGTGATGTTGTAGGTGAGACAGTAGGTGAAACAGTTGGACTCATAGTTGGAGATGTAGTTGGTGATGTTGTGGGTGAGACAGTAGGTGAAACAGTTGGACTAATAGTCGGAGATGTAGTTGGCGATGTGGTAGGAGATGCTGTTGGACTTACAGTAGGTGAAACAGTTGGACTCATAGTTGGAGATGTAGTTGGTGATGTTGTGGGTGAGACAGTAGGTGAAACAGTTGGACTAATAGTCGGAGATGTAGTTGGTGATGTTGTAGGAGATGCTGTTGGACTTACAGTAGGTGAAACAGTTGGACTAACAGTCGGAGATGTAGTTGGCGATGTTGTAGGAGATGCTGTTGGACTTACAGTAGGCGAAACAGTTGGACTAACAGTTGGTGATGTAGTTGGTGATGTTGTAGGTGAGACAGTTGGGCTTAATGTCGGAGATTTAGTTGGACTTGCACTTGGACTACGAGTTGGCCCACTAGTGGGATTAGTGGTAGGTGAAAACGAAGGCCTAGAAGATGGAGATAACGTTGGCGCAGTGGATGGGGATATAGTTGGAGCATAACTTGGTGATGAAGAGGGTACTAGTGTTGGAGATAGCGTAGGAGAAAAGGTGGGAGTGAAAGTAGGGGAGATGGAAGGGCCCAAACTAGGAGAAGCTGATGGATTAAATGTCGGAGAATCTGTCGGGGATTCAGTAGGGCTGCCTGTGTCACATGCAGCCAGGTCAGAATCAAAAGCAAAATAGAAATTTCGACCTGTAAGTCCACCATTAACCCTGAGTGTAATGTCTATCTCCGACACACGATTATATGTGAGGCCCACAGATATTCTTTTCTGATCAGTAGAGAGTGAGAACGCACTCTGTGGGTTATCAGCTGCAAAGCCCTCTCTTGTTGAAGAAAAGGTTGTCAAGGAGGAGTTCGAATCTACACACAGTTGGTGGTTTGACTCGAGGAGGTACTGGTCAAAATCATTTGTAGGAACAGCAACAATTTCTCTTGCGTAAGAAGGGTCAGAGCATCCAAAGCATTGGGGACACTGCGAGTTTTCACATGAACAACCGCCGTTATCAAGGTCAAACACAGACACCAGAAGCCTTGGGATAACAACAAGATCTCCATTGGAGTCTCTGAACGAGACCCTTAAGCTAAGGCTGCTTGAAGCCAGTAAATTAAGTTGAACAAGATCATTCTCTATGCCGTTTCTTGCATTGTTGAAGGCTTGATATTCCGACTGGTTATTAAGCTCAATCGATATTGGTTCGGAACCTAACGTGGCAACGTTTGACAGATAAATTCCTTCTTCGACGGTAGAACCACAATTTTGACCATATGTTCCACCATTACCACAAAGCCCACCTAAGTTGTTGCGTGTTATAGAAGCTGAAGTAAGGTTAGTTTCCAGGTATTCACAACCTTGTTCACTTGTTGTAGGACTTCTCGAAGGGCTGACAGTAGGAATCTCTGTGGGTTCAAAAGAAGGTGCGTATGATGGATTCTCTGTAGGCAATACAGTCGGTTTGTTTGTGGGTGCTAATGACGGTTTAATAGTTGGTGCTTCAGTAGGCGATACCGAAGGAAATGTAGTAGGATTCTGTGTCGGAGTCTCTGAAGGGCCCATCGAAGGGGCTCGGGATGGGCCAAGTGTTGGAGCCAACGTCGGGTTCACTGTGGGCTGGTTGGTTTCGCATGTTTCCAAGTTAGATTCAAATGCAAAGAAAAAATTTCTACCATTGGTTCCACCCATTACCTGCAAAGTAACCGAAAAAGCAGAAATGTTTTCAAATACTATTCCAACAGAAACCTGTTTTTGTGCCTCAGTGAGTGTTAACGCGCTAGATGGATTATCTGATCCAAAACCTTCTACTGTGGACATAAATGATGTTTTATCTTGATCCGAAGATATGCACAAGCGATTCGGGGAAGGAATAACTAGCCTCGCCGGGGCACTAGAATTAACCGAAACCACCTCCCTGGCGTTGTTTGATGAGCTACAATCATCACATGATCCACAGCCATCACTTTCACAAGTACATCCCCCGTTGTCGATGTCGAATACAGTTAAGGAAACGCTTGTTAACTGAATTAGCTGGAGGTTTTCTTCTAGAAACGAAAACTTCAAAGTAACATTCGTATCCCTCTTGAGGTTAAGCTGAAATAGATCGTTCAGTATACCATTGCGAGCACTATTCACTGGAGCATAGGCTGTTGTGTTTTCGATTCGAATTGATATGTTTTTGTTCTGGAAAAGAAAAGCATTCTTAATAAGAATGTTCTTGTCCTCATTCTCACCACACAAACCAGAATTACCACAATACCCTCCAAGGTTGTTTTTTTCCACTTCTCTGTTCTCTAAGCTTATAAGAAGATCATTACATCCCGATGAAACAGCAGTTGGTGAAGATGTTGGGGAGATTAGCAAACCAGTAGTTGGACTATTCGTTGGTATGCTAGCATTCGATGTTGAACTGCAATTAAGAAAGGTGTTTGAAAACCCAAACAGAACATTTCTGCCATTGAGCCCACCTTGGACCTCCAGCTCTACTTCAAACGAAGAGAAATCATGAAACAATAAACCCGCAGACACCCTTTCTTGAAAATTCGTTAATGAATTAATATCTGTTGGGTTGTCACCGAAAAAACCTTCGGTACTAGAGCTCAGCTCTAATATATCTGGTGTTCCTGAGGTGCAAAGCAAAGAATTTGCATCTAAGAAGAAACTTTGTAGGGAAGTAGTATTTACTCTAATGAACTCTCTTGCTTTGTCGGCAGAGATGCATTCTGGACACACAGCACAGCTGTTAATGTCGCAGTTGCAGCCCCCGTTTTCTATGTCAAAGAAAGTAAAAGTCAACTCGGAAATATTGACCTCACTTAGGGTGCTATCGACAAAACTGAAGCGGAACCGAACAGCAGCATTGTTCCTTATGTTGATTCTACCAAAATCTCCATCAACACCATTGTTCTGTGAATTAGCTGCATAATATTCTGTTAAATTCTCGATCAACAGTGACACAGCCACGTTATTATAAATTCCAATATCAGAAAACAATAAGAACCCTGTCCCACGGTCGAGACAAATGGATTCTTGAGAAAACTCAGAAGAACAGGGCTGTCCCAGAGCGTTGATTGTCTGTGAGGCCTTAGTTAAAGTGAAATTATCTGCGCACGCACTTTGTGGAGCCGGGGCCGGGGGAGATATTGTTACAGTAGGTTGAGAAGTTGGTGTATCAGTAAGGCATTCAGTGTAATTAAAGAAAGTATATAAAAAATTTCTCCCAGATAGACCACCAATAGAGCGAAAGTTCACCACAAAAGAAGATCTTTGAGTATACTCAACTGTAACAGAGACTTTTCTCTGAAACTCAGTCAGTGCTGATGGTGATGTGGGGTTATCCGCAAAAGTTCCTTCTTCAGTTGAAGAAAATGACACCGAGGAAGCTGTTTGGTCAACACAAAGAGAACTATCTACGTCCAAGTCCCAATTAATGACTTCTGTAGACAAAACTGTAAACACTTCTCGTGAATGTGCTGGGCTATTACAGGTCGTACAACTTGAACAAAGTGGCAGTTCGCAGTCACAACCACCATTGTCTAGGTCATATATAGTAAATGGAATATGATCCAAGTAAACAGCCATTCCATTTTCATCGTGAAAGTAAAACTCAAACGAAGTATTTGAGTTTGCAGCCATATTAATCTGGCCAAATTCTCCCATAATCCCATTTTTCTGAGCGTTAAAAGGAGAGTAATCGGACAAATTGCTCACTGTAAGAAACACTGGGATTCCGTTTACCTGGGTAACATTGGAAAACTGAATAACTTGTTGACCATGTTGACATAAATCTGTTTGACCTTGCTCAAAGCCACAAAACCCACCTAAATTGTTCAACGCAATTTCTTGAAGATTGAAATGGTTTACCTCTGGAACACAGCTTTGTAGGCCACGTGAATTAAATTGACCAGAACTTGAGGATAATGGTAGTTTATACTGTATTTCGACATCTGATGCCAGACCTTGGCCTTTGCACAACTTAGTTTCAACACTTCTGCTACAAACAAAAGAGTTCTTTTCTGCACATGAGGACTTTTCAGAGAGATTGGAGGAATCCAATTGCACTCGGCAGTTAGCATTTGCTGTTGTCATAAAGGAAGGTATAAAACTTGAAATAATTCTAGAGAGATAGGTTTTCTGGTCCAATATGCTTTTATCTAAGTTTCTCCAATACCTTGCATCCTTATTCAGCCCTATATTATGCACATGCTTATGATAATCTAATGAGAACTCTATACCGGAACAAAATTTATTGGCACCATCGAAATCAAGCTCTTGTTGTTCTGCTGAAAGTGACCTCGAGTCAAGATACTCAACTAGTGTTCCAGTTTCAGAGCAGCGGCTATTATTCTTATTATCGACGCAGACAAAAGGTCTTGGTTTCAAGCAGTTGGATTCCTGTTTTAGCACCCATTCCAACGAGCTTGGTGATCTAACTGCATGAAAGCACTTCAGGACATTATTTGAAACAGAATTTATCTTATTTAAAGAGCTTGATTGTTTTTCTAACACCCAGAACTCTTCATTGAAATTTGTCCTCGTGTGCTCGGCTTGAAATTTATTTCTTACACTTCTAGGCAGCAGAGCTTCAAAAACTTTATATGATTCAATTGACAGCAAACTTTTTCCAGAATTAAAACATCTTCTATATGCATCATCAAAACTTAATGCATCATAATGGACCTCAAAGTCTTCTTTATTAAGGAAGTAGTATTCCGGTTCTGAACTTTCTTTGCATAAATTCAAATTTATGTAGGCGGCTGAGGCAAACACCGCCAAGATCCACAGTTTCATTTATTTTTTCCAAGAATTCTATGCTATTTAATATGAATATCCTAGAATTTTTCGTTGCTATGTTTTATCTTGTTTTTTTCGAAAGGTAGTTTGATACAAACGGTTATAAATCATTGTTGATCTTTTCATTAATTTCTTTAATATTATCCTTTAATGACGTGGCATAATGTTTTTCAACATAATTCAAGAAAGAGAGATGATAGAATTCAGTAATCCTCAATTGGATTTTTGTGGATTTAATGGTTTCAACCTTATCTGTGGATTTTTGTGGAGACACTAAAGTTAGAGAAAAAACTATTGGGAGACCGGAAATAGTGGGATTCTGCAAAAGCCCCCGGGGTTGTAAGTAAAATGCCAAGAATAAACTTGTTTTTTTGACAAAAAATGGTCTAAGTCACAAGAGTTATATGGGTCATAAGGATATGTTATACTTAAGCTTCTACACAGTAAAATATATTCATTCTAAGAAAAGTGAAATATTTTTTAAGACCCTTTAATCTTAAGTTTCGTCAACGCAATGTACCTCCTTGTCACAGGAACAGAATCCCCCTAGCGCATCTTGAAAATGTTCTTCTTCATCCTATACTTCCATCTCTTCATCTTCTTGACCATCATTTGAAACCTACAAGTGGTTTCTTTATAGCAAAACAAACTCTGAGATTCATCAACTCATCAAGATTTATCTTCAAGAAAACAAACCTTATCAAACTTGTTGGCATCATCCTATTTCTCTTGTCAGTACCAATCAGCTTCTACTGGCTAAAAAATTTTTCTACACTGAAAGAAGTCGCTGGAGTTAAGCCCACATCTGCGTAGCTACTCTTTATTGTGCTTTCTCTAATTTGGGCAGCAAGCTCTTCAAGTACAGAATCATTGAATGGAGTGTAGGAACTTTTTTCATCAGAGTCTAATTTTAAACTGATTAAAGTAGTGTGTTCTGCTGCATCGAGTTCATTTTCATTTTCCCAGTAAAAATTAAATCCTCCAGTTTCAAAAGCACCAAACTCAGCCAAAATATCTTCATCATCTTCAGGATACTTCAACAAAGATTCATTATTATTGACATCTCTTAAGAGATTTTCAACAACTTTCTTGTATTCACCAAGGCTAAGCTTTCCTTTTTGAAGAGCTACTGCTTAGCGGTCATAAATAGTGAGAAAGTTGACAGTCTTTCCAGAGCTTTCTTTTCACCCTCTGCCAGTATCAGAGCACTAATTTCATCATTATTAAGCTGTGCACAGAACACTCAAATCTCAAGGTACCTTTTCATCATAAAAAAAATCCACTCCAATGCGATACATTTGGAAGAATAACCGCCTTGTTGATAAAATTTCTTATAGCTTCTGTTAATCTCTTAGACTTCTTGATTCTGCGAAGAATATTCCACACCTTGTCTAAAGCCTGGTCAAAATCAACATGAGACTTGATGTAAGCGGTTGCAACTAATTCAAATCGATGGTTATTACAACCTACAAATAGTGTGCCAAGCTCTCTGTAAACTTTTTTTATTCGTCGTTGGAATACTATCAGTATTTGCAAAAAGTCGATCATCATTGAGACCAAATTTCTGCATCAACTTGTGATGAAAGGAACAATGTCATTTGATGCCTGCGTCTCTTTTTCAAAAGAAGTACTACAAGAAGACGAAAGTCATATTTTTATACTTTTCAAAGCATAAAAGACACCATTCAAACTATACCTTTAATGGACCCAACCATCGATGATCAAGCAAAATAATTTTGGTTCGACTTCACCCTTGATTTTTTCAATAAAAAGATATTCTGCTCGTTTCATGTAAGTCCTCATAGTATTCTCACTAACGGGATCCTCTGTATTCTTTACTTTCTTAAGCTCTTCACAGCTTAACAAGTTCAGCGGCTGATTCCTCCTTACCAATTAGTTCAGTATAGATCCATTGTGAACATCAGATGTTTCTTCACTGTTAGACTCAAAAAAAATTCTGCGTTTTCTGCTACACTTTCATTCGTATTCTTCTTTTAGTTCTTCAGTAGTTCCCTTGCCCATGTGTGTTTTTAAGTGGTCCAGGAGAGCAGTGTAGCATTTTTTTACTCTACCAAGTCCACTCTCTTGGGCAATATCTGCAAGGAAGCTTGAATACATGTGCTTTCGTCGTTAATTCTGCTTTTATAACTTTAAAATTATGTTTAATTATTGCAAGAAGAACTGGATATCGTCTCAAAGACTCTTCATGAACGATCTCTGTGGCAGACTTCGTGAAATAAATTTTCATTACACTTCGAAGTTGTGGTTCTATATTCTTTTTTGAACAGTTTTAGAAAGACTGAATCGGCTATTTGAAGAAGAAAAATATATATTGTAAGCTTCTGACAACAATAATATAACGAAACCGACCACAAATACTATTTTATCGGGGTTTGTGGAGCTTGGACGGGGATATCAGTTTTAGCGGAGAGACAGAAGTCAACACCATTGGTTGAAAGTGACTGCTAATGATTTGCGTATGAAGAATATTAATAGGTGACCATATCAATTATTATTCTCAAGATTAAACATTTCACGTTCATTCGAGCTCTCTTGGTAAATAGTATATACAAAATACCTATATCATTAATCATTCTTTGAGTCTCTTAATTTTTTTTCAATTGTTTGAGCAGAAATTATAAGCAGTATTTTGGGAAATTACTACGACAACCTAACAGTCCTTATCATCTAGGATAAAACAACAGCAACATTAAAAGTGATAAGTTAATAATAACAAAAATTAAAACAATTAATAAAACTTCGGATAAAAAAACCGATGTATTTATATCATTCTTCGAAAATATTTATGAATTTCTTCGCTTCCTTCAAGAGGCTCGCTTGAATAAAAAACTAAATATCAGAATCCTAAGTGCATAATTTATCTTGGTTCATACCCTTAGCGTATTTTTATTAATTATACCGCAGTTTGAAGTATCTGACTTTTTGTTAATTTGTTCGGAGGAAATTAAAACATTATTGAAATATTAAGCTCAATTCCATAGGGAATGTTTAAAACAGTTATGGTCTTTAACAGGTAAAAACTCGAAAATTTGGTGAATTGAATCTCTTTTATCTAAGACAGAATATTTATTCGACTCGAACTTGCAACTTCTACAGTTCTTAAACATATAATTTTCCCAGTAGAAGAGAGCTTCAGGAGGCTCAAAACCATGTTGGTCTGGCCTCACTAGAAAATTTTAGTAGCGATTTTCTGTCTTAATTCTGACCCAAACATATAATGCGATTACTTCTTCTTAATAACTATGAACATTAATAATTGTTCTGAATAAGCTCTTCAGTTTTTTCTGCATGTACTTTAAGTTTTCTGTGTCTTTTATTCTCAGTGTCATGTACATTGCTTCAACGCATTTGTTATCATCTCAAGCTTTTAATTAATGGTATTCTAGGAGTTTCTGAAAACATATTTTTCATAGTAGTACACTAAATTCCTGTTTGACATGGGCTCAATTAACAAGTATTACTACAGGTTTATTGTTATTACATCGAAAATCCTCGTTGTAACAGACTTTATCTCAAGTTTTCATAAAAAATTCATGTTTCAAAGGCTTAAAAGGAGGTTGTGAGACATAATTACCATAAAGATTCTTTGCACAAACTTAGTATGGAAGGGTTTTCATATCAGCCACAATAAAAAGGATTTAATAAACTTGCTTGAGTTTTTATACCAACTGAATTATAATCTGGAGGTATTAATTGGTGCCGTGGCTTTAGATTCATCTTTCTCTCCCAGGAAAATTTGTTGCACAGAGGTGATTTACTCCTGGGAAAGGATGAATAGTTTGAGCATGCATACCCATGAGTGTAGATATGTATACAATTCTTTTTATTTCGAAGCATAATTGAATGATCAAAAAAAAGCGGAAAGGCATTTATGGTATTTACAACATAGTCACAGCACCTAAAATATTGATATAACAGCAATAGGTCCTCGAAATAGTCCACATAACTTGTACCAACTTGAAAACATGACTAGAAACAACCCATTCTAACCACGCGATAAACTAAACACAGATGAGTTAGCTCAAAATAGAATTTTTCATCTGTAGAAATTCGCGAGAAGTTACTAATGAGCAATTACTTTCTTCAACACAAGAAGAACATATTTTGTTTGTGAAGAGAACCGCTAAATTTCGTAAACATGTACAGAGTATAAGCAGAAGAAATTGTAGAGCCTTGGAAATAGCTTACACTCATATGAACACATATTGTCCTTAAGTAATTTTTTCATAAACATTTGAACTCATTAAAGAGGATAAGCCATATGTACTTAATTCGATATCAAGAATAAGATCCCAAGAATTTGTAAAAATAAACGTTAGTCAAAAAATTGCATCTTAGGTACAGCAGAATAAAGCCATGAGAGATTGTTCATAACGCCACACATCAAACCTAAGAACGCCAATATCGTGTTAATTTTTACCCAAGGCTTACAAAAACCGAGGGTAATATTAAGTGCCCTGTTGCTAAGCAGTTTTAGTATATATAGTCTTCGAGACTAGAGGTTCATGGTCCACTGTTATTATTTTGTAATTATATTGGTGTGCCCAACCTAGAGTTCAGTTATACTTGTCCATTGCTATTCTTAAATGTGGATGTCGCCTTTGCAAAATAAACTGTGGAGCAGAGCCTGATGTTGAAGATTAATTTGATATAGCTATTGTTTTGTTTTGATTTCCGTGATCTTCTTCAAACAACGCCCATTTTCTTGTGCCCCAGAGATTGATATTTCTTCTCTGGAGTCGAACCTCTTGATGAACTGTGTTTTCTTGGCTTCTAATAGCAAAAGTTCTACAAAGAAGAAATTAATATGCCAAAATTGAGACATACCCCAAAAAAAATCTGAACACAATTCTTAATAATATTTTCTCAAAGTAAAAACCACTTGGTTTTCTACAACCCATGTGTTAGTAGAAGCTTCAAATTTCAAAGAAAACAATAAAAAAGTAAGGAAACATAATTATTTACAGCTCTGATTTAACTTTCTTTCTGTTGTTTGTTTCCTATTACACGGAAGCTGTTTTTAAGAATTATTAGTACAGAATCAGGTGCTTAAACCAAGAAACTGACCTCATGTTGGAACTAACCAAAAAGCGACCCACCACCGAGTACAAGAACAGTACCCGTTCAAGCACGCGACATATTTCGCAGACCAAATCCTTTAGTTTAGTCGTCTATTTTCCTTTTAGTGTTGTCCTTTAGAAACAAACAAGTCTGTCCTTTTGTACTGTCCTTAAAACATTATGAGACCCATGTACATCTAGTAAGTACGACTAGAGGTAGAAACAAATCATAAACTGCACAAAAGTAAATCTTAATATTACATTACCACTTGTTTGAATTCATTTTACATTTGAAAGAAAAGAACTGCATATGAGTCAAACGGATGATTTGGAACTTTATCCTCCTCCACCAAATACACTGCATGAAAATTCTACTGAAAATAAACCGTCAGAAATGAAAAAAAATCTTAAAGTCGAAGATAAAGAGTCTATGATAAAGTCCCAAGAAGTTCCCGAGAGTGAAAATAAAGCCGATGAAACGAAATATGATCTTCAAAGAAATATCTCCGCTTGGGCTATAAACCATGAAAAAGAAGTAGAGTCATATACAGCAAGCTTTGGTTTCACAATCTTTGTATTTTCTTCTTAACACTTTTTTATTTTCCAGGCTCTTGTTTGCGCAAGTCTCAATTTACTGGCATTAGTTGCAATTTATGTTCTTCTTCTTGTACATGTTCGCTTAGATGGAAGAAGTAATATTGGTATAGGAGATCAAGTACTTTTTGAACTTAAAAATACTGCTGGAGAAGAACTTGAAGTGAATGATTTTTCTTTTACTCTTGACGTTTGGGGAATAATGGCGACTCTATTGATTTGGTTGATGTATTATATTCTGGATATAACTCATTATCCAAAGCTTGTCTTTAATACATATTTATTCATAGCTGTTTTATTATCTTTTGCTACTGGACTTTTAATGACAGAAGATTTTATTGCTGCTCCTTATATTGCTTATTTTCTTCTTGTTGTTTTTTCAACAAGTGGCTTAAAAGTGTATATTTTTCCGACCGTTAAAAAAACTGTGTACTTACTGGTTTTATCCGTTGAAGCATTTTTATATGGAGTTTTAGCAATTATTTTATTCGTTTATTCTGCATTTGAGTATGAAAATAGATGGGATATAAAAACAAAAACAGAATATCATGTATTATTAGATTGTGAAGATTCACAAACTTTACAAGATCTTCCTGGAAATTCGTCAGATGCAGAATTCGAAGCTTCATTTGTTGATTGTAATGAAGCATTTATTTTATGGGCTTCTCCTTTGATTTTTATAGCTGGAAGTATTTTATTTGGTGGCGTATTATTTTTCTTTTATAGAGCTGAAAAAGAAAGATCAGAAACAAAACAAGTAGCAAGATTAGAACCAACTGCACAAATTTTTATATGGTTTGTTTTACTTTCAATTTTTGGGTTATACATTGCAGCTTCTATTGCCTCTGCAACTGCAGCTTTAGCAGATACAATTTTAAGTCTTTCACTTGTTAGTTTAATTTTGGTGAGTGTAATTTATAGTGCAGTTTTTGGATTCGATTATATAAAAAGTCAATTTAAAAAAACTTCTTTAGGCGTAAAAGCTATTGAAGCTGGAAGTTCAGATTGGGGAAAATCTATGGTTGTTTTACTTTTATCTCCACCTTTTATTATTTTTCTTGTAGTTGATTTTTTCAAACAATTAATTAGAAAATATACATGTCTAGGAAAAGACTTTAAGAATATGACTGAAGAAGAAAAAAAAGCACATTTTACAAAAAGTGTTCAAAATAATGTTGATGGTTTTTTTACTTGGAATTTTGGTAGTATTTTACCAAAAAGTTTAGTTATTGGAATTGCTTATTTCTTATTCTCAGTTGGAGTCACAAGAATGACAGTTGTTTTTTTAAGCTACTTACGTGAACAACTTGAATCTTCTTCTCTTCTTCCAATTACTTTTATTCTTTTAGCAGTCGGACTTTTAATGTTCATGATTCCCGTATAAGTTTATTCTTTTTATTTTACTCTTTAGGTAATTCCTGGGGTTCCCGTTTATATAGTTCTGGGACTTTTATTAGTTCCAGTTGCTGAAACAGAATTTGGTAATTTAGTTTTGGGAATTCTTTATGCGCTTTTGGTTAGTCTTTGTTTAAAACTTTTTGCACTTGTTTTACAGCAGAAAATAATTGGAGAAAGATTTGGAAGTACAAATGTAGCTGTTCGAAGAGCAGTTGGAGTAAATTCAATTACCATTAGAGCAATGAAAAAAATTCTAATGACAAAAGGATTATCTTTTGGAAAAGTTGCAATCCTAATTGGTGGTCCAGATTGTATTTTTT
Source organism: Labyrinthula sp. Ha (assembly GCA_015227615.1). Lineage (NCBI taxonomy): Eukaryota > Bigyra > Labyrinthulida > Labyrinthulaceae > Labyrinthula > Labyrinthula sp. Ha. Next base: position 18,447 of record JAALGZ010000106.1, on the reverse strand, counting down.
TATGTATTTTGTAAATTTTAGGGCCTACCAGTGTTCTGGTTTATTTTTTTTGTGAGCATATTTTTTTTAGACTGGTTTGTTGAGATTAGATGTGTTTCAAATGATGCTTGGAACTATTCCTGTAGTCTTCTTAATTCTTCCTACTGTAATGTCTGGTGCTATGTTAGTTAAAACAGCTGAAGAACCAGATAATTCAACATTTAGTGCTCTTTCTACAGTTTCTGTACTTCTGACTACAATTGTTCAAGCTGGATCAATGCTCGTTGCAACAAATGTAATTGCATCAGGAGCAGTAAAGTATGAAAAAGAATTGAGTGAAGAAGAACCTGATCAAGAAGTTTTAGAGTTAGATAACCAGAAAAAAGCTGCAGAAGAAAGATATAAGCAAGTTACAAATTGGCAAAATTTGACTGAATTTTGGAAGAAAAGTTTAATTGTTGCTGTTGTTGTGATGACAATATGTTGCTATAGTTTTCAATTACTTGGATCAACACTTTTTGTGGATTATGAAATTACAGATTCTGTTGGAGATGTGTTGAGTGGAAATGCTTTACTATTGGTTACTAATGAAGGATGGGTTGCTTTAGTTCTATTTTTCTTTAGTAGTTCTTGGTATTTTGTTTTTAATAATGCTCACAAGAAAAAAGCAAAAGAACTTGAACCAAGAAATGAAGTTGAAGCTGATGCTGTGGTAAATGATACTTTATAAGAGTATAGAATGGTCATTATACTAATATGTCAGGGTTAAGTCTTTATTTTAGTTTTTTCATTTTCTCCACTTGTTTCTTGATTACGTAAAAAATATGAAAATTTTTCTTAAATTTATTTCTAATCTATCTTCATGCCTAGATTGTACAAAATACTGGGCAAGCTTTTTTTATTCCCAGAATAAAAAGTTCTAAATTAAGGTTTGTTTTTCTTCAAAATTACATTGACAATAAGGATAATATAAAAGTAGAACTATTTCTTCTATTCTTGAGATTGATCTTTACCAATTTCATAATAAGATACTTTTACTTTTTTGTTTAAACTAATTGCAGTGCGTAAAAGATTATTCTAAGAGAGATAGCGTAAAGTCATTTTTCATAATTCATATAATGTAAATAGAAAGAAGTACACATGTAAAACAAGAATAGGTTAATTACTTAATGCTGTGATCGACTTATAATTAAATAAAATAAAGAATCCTAATTTAGTTGAAAACTCTTGAAGAAATATAGTTGGTTGAATGCTAGTAGATTTGGTTAGTGGTTTTCTATTCTAAGAAAAATATTTTTTTGTCTAAAGACTTTGCTAGATTTAATTTTGCTCTAGATTAAGTAAAACTAAAATCTTGTAAATAAAGAAATCTAGAATATTTAATAACTTAATTGAATATAAATACTGAATTTGAAGCTCTTTTTAGAAGGAGTTATTTACATTAATGTACCTTTTTCTAAACTCTTTCATTCTCTTTAAGTTTTCCAGCATTGCTGGAGGTTATTTCCAGACTAGAATAATCGCACAACTACAGCTAGAGTGAGAACAAGAGGAATGCAATCCTTTATATGAAGTATATATAGCAAAACCAATTGGTTAGAGCAAAATATAGACACCAGATTATCATTGAAAGCTCATATATATGAACTCAGGCTTAAGTCTTGAATACTTAACTAGGTCAAATACATGTTTTAAATTACGAAGCAACTTACTGCAACATGAGTAAGAAATTGGTGCTTCATTTATTAAGAAATTTTAAAATAGAAAACTGTGAGCCTCTTGTCTAGAGGCGGGATCGCTATCATCTTCATCGACAGCTAATTACTTAATTTACCTCCACATAAATGTAATACATTTTTTTCTTGGGTAAGATGTTTCTTTTTTTAGTTCAATCTGATTGCAGTTGATGGGCTAACTATAATATAATATGATGAACTGATTATTCCTAACTATTGTTTTGAGAAGTGAAACTTTGGTTTATTTTACCCAAGGGTTAAAAAATTGCCCTGTTTCACGTAAAATAACTTGATTTATGATATATCCATATACTTTTGTAAGAGCAAAGACATTTAAGATGGTTTTTCTAATTATATTAATTGGATACTGCAAGTGCTAGCCTCTTAATTAGTATTACAAAGTTAAAGAATAACTAAAGAGACTTAACATTAATGAATAATTAACGACCATATCTAAAAACTGACTCTTTCACGCTCAATTTCTTCTTGTACCTTACCTTGTTCAGGAGTCTCATTCCCAGTTTTGGCTGGAGGATTATCTTCATAAGCCTTTGCCATAGGCAAGTTCGCATTTTCCTGATGAGGTACTGCTTGTGCAGTTAGCGTACGTTTTCTAAGTTGGTTGAACCTCTCCATCCCAATAGAAGTAGCCCTCTTAATAGGTGGCATCATTCTTTGGCCTACGTTCGTTTGTTCAAACCTGTCTGCACTTTTCTTAAAGCAGAAAAATATTTGCTTTCTCGATTCAGAAACATTCTCCATCCTACTACGGGCAAGGAATCCAGCAGGCATTCCGCAGAACAACATTGCAAAAGCCATCGTATAGAAAATGCCAGTAATGTAGTAAAGCGCACTAACAGATTCGCAACAAACTGGAGCTTTTGCAGTTTGAAACGCATTCGATAACGCTCTGCAACCCAATGCCTCATTCAAATCCTCAATAAACTCTTTCATCTGGGTGCCAGCTCTAGGTCCTGTAGCGCTCAAGATAGTCACCAAATTATCAGCAAGGGTGAAATCATTGCTATTGCCAAACCCAGAATCCAAAGCATCCTGAACCATTTCGTTGGTTCCTCTTTCAAGCAAGTCGCCGTAGATTTCAGCAAGTCGATCAACTGGCCCAACCTTTCCATCATCAGAATTAGCAGTACTCAAGCCAGCATTACACCCAGCAAATAGGTTCACTACAATCGCACCAATATCAATTTCAATTTCTTCCGAAAAGGCAGTGGTTGTTGATGAATTCTCATTTACCCCTAAAGAAAGTGCAATTTCACTGCCATCGACTGCACAAAACCCGTTTGAATTGATGCTTCCATCAAATTGATTACAAAAAGATTCGGTTCCAGCAGTAAGATATTCTCCAGCCAATAATTCCATATCAGAGCATCCATCTCCATAAAGTACGGTGATTGGAAAAAATAATCCTCCAAAAAAGGTGAAAAAGAACATTGCTGTAATTCCACTGCAGCAACCAAGAACTGCTCCACATCCAGGAAAACAGAACACAAGAAGAGCCAAGAAAAGAATAAAAGCAGGTAGTAGCATCGGAAGAGTTAACCATGTGGAGGTTGTACCCATAAATCCAGCATCTGACAAAGCATCTTCATCTCCAGAAGCAAATGTATTTCGGATACACTGATCAGTTACACAAACTGATAAAGAATTTTCAGTGTAGCTAGTATAAGTCTCAAAGACTCCATTTGAGTTATAATATCCAGTTATTTGAGGATTATCAAACTGAGAAACAAACTCGTTATCCAGATTGAGTATATCTCTATTTTGTTCCGAATCTTCCGCGTACAAGACAAGATCATAAAAATAGTAATATCCTCCGTTCTCAAAATATCCCTCTAGATCTCTTGTTAGATCTACAAAAGTTAAGCTGTCTAATGAGGACGCATTAAGATCTTCAAGTGAACCAACTAAACCAGTACTTCCAAATTTGTCTTCTAAACTTCTTGCATTCACAAGAAGAATATCTATGATATATCTAGCAAGAGCTTCAACTCCACCTTCCCCATTCTCTTCAAGTACATCACGAAGAACATCTTCTTCTAGACCAGTTAATGTAAGTGGAATATCTTGAGTAAAATAAACATAAAAGTCTTCCTCAAGAACAAGAAAATCCCTCAAAGCTTCAATTGGTTCACTTGTCACTGTATCATTTGCGGTTGATAAACTATCTCTTACTCCAGTAAAATCAAAAGTAGAAGTTCCACCAGTTAGATCAAATGTACTCAAGTCATCCAACTCTTGATTAAGTGCATCAATCTCCTCTGTAAATAATGCAAGTGTTGAGTTTGAAGATTGAACTGATTCATCTATCAACTCAAGTTCATTCACAGCATCTACAACTCCTAGATTAAGTGCAGTCAAATCTGTTTCCACTTGTGAGAGAGCAGCACTTTCAGAAGACAAGTCAATTAGATCTGGAAGTGCGGTCTGAAAAGCTAGTAAAGCATCATATGGCATTTCACACTCATTAAACGTAGCACAAGAATCAGCAATTCCATCATTAAAGCAGGTAATTGCTCCATCCTGTTCGCACACGTAGGTTTGTTGTATTGGTAGCGCAGTTAGCTCTGTTCCAATACTTTCAGCTTGAGTAACTACAATCGACAGATCATTCTGATTCACATCGGAAATGCCATTTCTTTGGCTCGTTGATAAATCTAACAAAGAGGAAAGAGAATTCAAACTGCTTGTCAAATCATCCAATTGAACTGAAAAATCTGCAAAATTTAACGCATCACTTTCAGTAACGGTATCATTAAGCAGAGTAACTGGTCTAATGACATCATCAAGTGCAACTAAAGCATCTGCAATAATAATATCAAGATCATCTTCAAATTCTAAAAGAATTTGATTAATTTCATCTTTGATAGTAGTTGAATTAAAATCAGATATTAAATCTTCAATATCTTGCAAAGCAGTTTCTAATTCACCAACATTTGAAGTAAGGTCATCAGTTGTAGCATTTATATCAGCAGATGCATTTCTCAAATCCGGAATATCAAATAGATTATCAATAATTCTTTCTGGAACTTGACTCAATTCAATAAGAGTGTCAACTATTGAAACACTATCAACCATTTCTTGTAATAAAGCAGTTACTCCAGAAGAATTTGGTGCATTTACATCTAGATCTTCAACAGCTTCAAATACTTCAGATATATTCAAAGATGCAATACTAGTATTCAAGTCTAAAAGTAGATCAAGAAGATCTGATGTACTATCAAGACCAGTAATAGCAGTTTCTAATCCTTGAACTCTCTGTGAAACTTCTGGAAGAAGAGCTAAGACGTCATCTACTGCAACTTTAGAACTATCCACTGAAAGAAGAACATCATCTCCTTCAACTAAGTTATCCCTCGCAGTCGCTAAATCAGTTACATCTTGATTATAAGCATCACGTTCTGCTGCTGAATAAGAACCTTGTACAATGTCATCAATAGAACTATCAAATGCCTCAAGTGCTAGTCTTGCTGCTTCAATACTATCTAATCCAGTTCTTAGAGTGTTCAATTCAGCAGTCAAAGTTTCAATCGAAGAGTTAAATGTTGATAAAGTAGCTGCACTTTCAGTTACATTAGCATTTTCAAAAGAAACACTAAGAGAAGCAAATACTTGAAGGGCATTATCAGCTAAAGCAGATATTTCATCAATATCTTCTGAAATAGGATCTATTACTGAAGAAACATTTATTCCATCAGCAAGGAAACCTTCAAACTTATCAACTTCATTTGAAAGAAAAGTAAGTGAGTCTGAATCCCAAATATCAAGTACTTCATCAACTTCAGCAAATTGTGCATGAAGAGTTTCAATTTCCAAAGTATCTTCAATAGCTTGAACAAAATCTTGTAAGAACTCAATAAAAACACCTCCAAAGAAACCAATTCCTAAATTCACAAACGGAGTGCTTATTCCAGCAACTAGATCAACCAATCCATCAGGTGCATCAATAGCAGATTCAGTTATTTCATCAACTCTGGAAGTTCCTCTTGCTATTCCCATAAGAATGAGAATAACCATAGTAAAAATAAACAACGAAAGTAAAAAGTAGGTGAAAATAACACTCTTTTTATACTCATCGTAATATTTTTCATCTCCAAATGTGCGTTTATATGTTTGTGTATTACTACAACCGCATTGGGATACACAAAATCCACAACAGCAGACGCAACAAGCTATACTGCTAAACAGCATTCCAATGAAAACCAACATAATTAGACTTTGTACGTAAATAATAGGGGAATTCGGTTCTTCTTCTGCGTAGGTAGAGCTAACAACATCACTTCCACTAATATCATCAAGTACGGGACATATTTCGGCTTCTCCATCTTCATCTGGGCAGAAGAGGGAGTAATCTGCAATTGAGGAGGACACTTTGTTGAACGCCATATCTCTTCGTGGGACGTCTGCTATGCGTTGTTCTGTGTCTTCACATTCATATCCTGAGCATAAGGAAAGTAACAAGGGCAAGAAGTAATAAAAAAACACAATTCTCATCTTTGGTTTGTTTAGAAGTAACAAATGAGAAGATGTTGTGTCTTTTTAATACAGTTCTATTGATGTTAAGTTCTTGAGTAACTTAACGGCTATCGGACACTTGATTCGGGAAAATGAGATGTGTTGATCTTGGAAGTGCACAAGTCGAGAAATAAATGAGAGAGAAGTTTGAAATCTCGAGAAATAAATGAGAGAGAAGTTTGAAATCTCGAGAAATAAAATCTTTTTTTCTCAATAGCAGAAAAGGTTTTTTAGTAGTACAACTTTCACCTTATTGTTTTACTAAATACGAATAAATACAGTATTGAGAGTAATATCACGATATAAAGAATTATTCAACCGAGAAAGTAACGAGAATATATAAAATCAATATTCAAGATATCTTTTTCGCAGGGACAACTTGAAAAAAATGCCGATTCCCTAATATTTTATAATTAAACTATACCCGGATATAATTGGAACATATTACGTAACGTTAAGCGAATGTGTATCGAAAATGAATCCACTCCAGAAATTTCGTCCGTTAATCAGATGAATGAATATTGGTGTTTTTGTTGCAGTTTGACCACGCCTAAAAAACTATGATATATATTCTAAACACTATTATGAATACAAAAAAAAATCAAAAAGTTTTAAAAATATATAACTAGACTTGAAAGAAAGGGTTTTATATTTTTGAGTACAAGTGGAGAAGAGTGCACCATAGTATGTTTAGTACTAGAGGATAGAGTTAGAGCTAGCATGAACTAAATAAATTTTAGATATAGCTGGAGTACGGACACCTAAGCGCACCTTCTATCCTTTCCAAATGAAACAAGTTTAACTTTGTAATATTTCAGGTACCAGTTCCATTTTGATAATGTACACATTGTTGCTGACAGTAGGGGAACTATATTTGACCTTTTGGGGCACTACGCTCACTTCTACAGCACTCTTGGTTGTTTTAATGAATGTTTGATGAAAAGAATATACTTGAAAAAAGTTGACATTATCCACAGTTTGAAGTTAGACCATTTCTTTCAACTTTTTGCACTCCTTCTAAGGTTTGATAGGTTTGCATCTTCAAATCTACCCAATACATTCCTGCTGGTTTGCTACTAGCCTGACCTAAATGCCAGTCTAAATTTCATTTTTCTAAAGCACTAAGAAATTAAGCTACAATTGGTGTCAATAATCAGTCTATAACTATTTGTGAAATGTTCTTGGAAACCGTTTTATTGTGCTAAGTTCTTTAATTTTTAGACGCTCTTGAATGGTACCCGAGACTTCTTAAGTCATAATGATATAAATAGGGAAACTAGACTTAAAAGTCTTCACGCCAGCTGTCTTGCTCTAAAACACCAAACCATACTAAGTACTTTTCTGCCATTATTATTTGATATTCTCAGCAATTTTTTACATTCCCTGCTTTAAATAAACTTTATAGACAAAAACAGAAGGTTCCTGAGTTTTAAGAATCTGAACTGTTCATTTAGCGACATCAGTATATTAGCCGGAACTAACGGAGTATCTTCAACTTACAGTGGCAATCAAAAATGATTCACTGAAAAATCTCCTGCCGCCTTTTTTTGATTGAGTGCGTCTGATAATTCCCTGGTCATTTTGGTTGTCTTTTGATAGTGAAATGATACTTAGAAAAAAATTATGATCATTAAATAAGAATCCAAATCCAACAACCAGTTTCTGATAACAAGCATTTTAACATAAATCAGTTAATTAGTGTAATATTTCTGATTTCTGATGACAAGGTAATAACATCCAGCATCTAACCCATCCCTAGTTCAGAACAGATCATACAATATTAAACTAAAAATAGAAGATGTTGCTGGTGCTACAATGGTGGGAATAGAGCGAAAGGTTTCCTAAGTTCGTGTTCACATAATTTTAAAGGGGAATAGTCCCAATATCATCATCCCTAAAAGCGTGGGCCGTGAACATGGATCTAGAAATATACGTTAGTTGCTTATTGGTCTTGTTGAGAAAAGGATTAGAGAAACTAGCCATTAAGCTTAAGCAATTGATCGAGACATCTCATAGATGATGTTATTGCATGCAAAATTTAAGTGCGCTGAACATATCTAATGGTTTGATATTGAATTCACTTTATAGAGTGGAAGAGCCAGTACTCCAAAACGTTGGGGTAACTCTTGTTCTATTTTACTCTTTGGTAGAGAAAAAATTTGGGACTTTTATCTGGAAGCGGCTAAAACAATACAACCAAACCGTGGCTGGGACTGTAGTATAGTCTACTTCAATTTTCCATATGTGTAACTGCTAGTTAATATTCTATGGCTACCCATATTGCATGGCAAATCTACGAAAGAAGAAGAATGTAGAATGAAGCTTCCTTTCAAAGAAACTCCTAGAAAACAGTACCTATAACTAGCTTCTAAGCATCTCATACTACATCTTTAGCATTAGGGCACAGAAATACAGCATACTGATAGAATCAAGAGGGCGAAGTGTTTTCACATTTACTAAAAACCCGGGTACAAGGCGCTAGAATAAATGTGTGCCAGAAATAAGGATCGAATTAAATTTATCTACATTTTCTTATTTTAAATAAATTAATAGCGCCATCTATGGCGGCTCTATCGTTACTCCAGCTAGTTTCTTATACTATACAGCTCACATATACAATGAAATGTCATTGCCACTATTCTTAAAAAACTCATCCATCTTGTTTTCTAAGTCACTTTTGTGCCCTGTGGCTTCGTGAAAAGGTTCTTCCACTTCCTTTTCACTCATATTGCGCTCTTTAACTAACTGCTGTATAAAACATACAGGAGAACTAGTACTTATTTTACCAATAAATCTATAATCAAGTTCTTTTTACTTTATCAGAAATACACCAAGCATTTTATTAGAATGAAAAGCTATTCTAGAAAAAATTGTATAAAAATCAGACTTGAAGCTTTTTGTGTTCGAGGAAAATAGATTTATTTCCAGAACTTCTCTTTTGCAATCCGATCATCTGTTTTCAACATGAACTCAAAAGTCAAAAACATTCTTAGTCTTGAATCTTTTCCTTCAAGAAGTAATTCTGGAACAATAAATACATTTTTCTCTTGGGTCTGAAAATAGTATTAAACTATATAAAGCTATCTTATAAACATATTTTCTTTCTTTTTTCGTATATTGTTGTAATAAAACTTCAAATAAATATTTTCTTATAATTCCAGTGTCAATATATTTTCTATAGTTTGAAAATACTTTTAATTTTCTCTAAAATTTGATGAAAATTTTCATCGTGAATAAAACTTCCCATAGCTTGAACTAAAAAAGAAGGTGCAAAAAAGATAATTGTTTTTTCTTTTAGATAAACTTATATTTTTGAAATAAGTAATAATCCATTCTGTGGAATATGTTTCTAACATTTCTGCCATTTCTTCTTCAGAAAAGATGCATTTTCTAGCTTTTAGTTTAAATTTTTCAACTTTCATGTAATTTGATTCTTCACGACAATTATCCGAAAATAATACATACACAGATTTAACAGATTCTGCTGGTTAAAGGAGAACGCAAAGTTCTGAGTTGCTATATTTAATTTCCTACAGAATGTGTCAAATATTAATCGTTTGTTGTGGATCTAACATATGCTAATTTTCCACCTGAATATATTTCCTTTAGCTTCAATAATCTATCAATTCCCTGATAAAGTGAATATTATCTCCTCTAAGAATAAACCCAAATCCTTAAGCGCTCGCCAAGAGTTTTTCTTTATAAACTATTCAATAAAGCTCCAATTAATAAGGCAGATGGTTTAGGTGCATTTGTTAAAATACTTTAGACCCAAAATTTAAATCTCAGTAGACCATTATTTTTCGTTTTTGTCAGGCTAAAAACAGAAATAAATTTTTTTGATTTCATAAATATACAATGAACAGAAAAAAATATTGCCCATGAAATCATAGGAACGTATGAAAGTATCATGATTTGTTAAACCTGAGGATCGGGAAGTAACACATTCTTCAGCGAAATTTTCCTGGCATATAGCCCCAGCAAGTAACTCGCATTGAAAATCTAAAGTATATTTTGAATTGTATTCACCTTCAGCTTCAACATTATAGTTACAACTCAAAGTGTTTCTTCTCGTTGGGCAGTTAAGTAATACTTTGCAAGCGGCGATAGTGTATTATCAGTTTAAAGTATTTACGTATATTCTAATACTTTTTTATAATGATTCTTGTTGGATACTATTCCGGTTAACTTTCATGATAGAAACATTTTTCCAGTTCTTTCATTCTCTGAAAACGGAACCAAAACCCTAGAAAAACCCATAAGAATAAGAGAGACTTTTCCTTATTTCTCTTTGAATTTATACTGCTTTTGTAACCTATTCTTCAACATTCCCTTCAAATTACTATTTTTTCTCTGCAATAATTTCTCTTCTCGCCCAAACTTTAAACATATAAATGAAGGATGTCAGTTTATTATTTCCAAGGTGGTAAAACTAAGTTCTACATAGAATTCTTTGAACATAAAATCAGAACATAAACATGAAAATAGGATAATATATATATTATGATTTGTATGGCTTGGACAAACAATAAGAATATTTCAAGACTCATAGCAAAAGTTGAATACTTGACTCCATAATCGCCGAAACAATATAATAAGTATTTTGAAAAGATAAACCTTATCTTTTGTATAGCATTGCTTAATGATAATCCCCATATAATGGCTTTAAAATTTTGCAAATTCAGAGTTTTTTATGATCTAAATAATGATACTAGGTATCACTACTTAAACTTTTTAAAACTGTTCTGAATAAAATATTTTAAAAGATATCACCCATAAAAGAGTACAGCGAGAAACTCTATATATAACAAAATAGAGAAAAAACACTTCAAATAATTCAAATCAAGTTTTGCAGCAGATTTAAGGTCTTTGAAATTATAACCGTTAAGAATTTAGTATTCAAATCTACACTTTAGAAAATCAAATTAAAAGACGATAATCTTTTAACAAATGGAAGGCAAATAATTAACCTCAAAAATTCATTGCATCCGGTATCAAAAGAACAATACATAAATATAGGTTAAATAAAATACAAGAATACCTTCCACTAGTAGTCTCTAGCCCAAAATTCAGATAACTGAATATAGTGTTCAATCTACCTATTAAACTCATCTAAATTTGTTGGAATATCTTCATGGTGCTTCCCAAGGAAACATAACATAAAAAAAGAGCCATCCAATGCAGAATTCAGTCTTATCTTTTTTCTTTTCTATAACCCCGAGTTTGTATTTTGGTAGTTTAATGGAATATTTATAGCTCCATGTTGCATTACTAAGTCTTAAGTTGACTACGAATACATAGAAGATACAGAGCAATTTAGAAAAACTTTCCCACATCTTAATTTATCAAGTGTTAATATTTATAAAAAGAAGATTAAAGCCAGACAGACTCATCACTTAGGAGATTCGTACATGCAGATGACAATATGTAGTGGTTCTGTTGACAGTTGCAACTAAGCTCATGAATTTTAGCCTAAATTTTACAACATGGACGTCCTGGGAAAGCTATGCTTCATAAACTTGGTTAGTTGCTCTCATATCTTTTCTTTTCGTTAATTTCTCTTAGTCAACATGCAAATCATAGGCTAGTTGGCCATCTCCCAAAGGAATATGGTACAATTAACGGTTAATTGCTATGCTTCCCAAGGAGTCTTCCTGGGATCGCATGTTTGACGCCGGAGTCAGATACTCCAGGCAATCTGATATGTCAGATCGATTTCTCAAATTTTTTCATCATAATTCACCTGAGTAACCAATGCACAGAATCGTGGTTTCCCATAGAAAAAATCTTAAGAGGGCAGACATAAATATTATGGGCGAATTTCAAAACAAAATTACGAACAAAAACTATGCAAAAAGACGAAACGAAAGGGACAAGCCTCAAACCAGAGGTTCTAGACCCTGAACAACAAAGTCAATCAGAAATACTAGGAAAATGGACTGCAGCAACGTATTCTACTTCAGAAGAAATGCTGGAAGTGGTCAGTAGACTTGCCAGTGGTCGCTTTAAGTGGAAAATTCGTGCTTCTCACTGCTTTGATGAGGTAATCAGCTATACAAAGTTGAATTGGAACATTAAAAAACTGAAAAGAAGCAAACTTAACTGTAGTTCAGAGAAGAATTGCTCGTTTGAAGTTAACATTAAGCTTAACTCTGATACTTCTGAATACATTTTTGTCGTAATTAATGAAAATGACGGGAACCATGAGGTGAAAGCTCTTGGAAAGACTGAAAATATACCCAAGAGTTAACTACAGAAGAATTAAAAATGATTAAACACATAGGGGTTGCCGACAGTGGAAATGCAGTAGCAGACGATGCTCTTCATCGTAATTTTCTAGACACATTATTGGACAAGCAGCTAGTATAAAGAATCATAAAAAAGGCCAAAGAAGGTGTTGACATTATGCGAAGATGATAATATTAAGAAATTAATTACGTCTGGCAAAGGATGCCTAGAACATGGAGGAACATTTGATCTAAATTGGGATTATCCCAAAGAAGGCAAAGCTATTCTAAATGAACTTTGTTTTCAAGAACACCTACAACATGAATTAAAAGGTCTGTACGGGGATAGTGTTCAAATGGATACTGCCCATGGAATGAGTAGATATCGGTTGGTGGTAATGTTCCCTTGCGGAATCGATTGCTTCCGTAAAACAATAAATTTCGGGTGCTCAATGATGGAAAGCGAGTCCATTAAAGATGTTGTGAAAGGGCTGAAACTTCTGGGTCTTCAGGATGCGAAAGTCATCATGACCGATGGGAGTAAAGCACTGGAAGCAGCTGTTGAGAAAGTGGGGGCGCCTCATGTTCTTTGCAGGAAACACTTTCTTGCGAACTTGAACTCATCAACATCTGGCCTAAAAGGGATGAGAAAAATAAAATTTACAAGCAGCTTGGGGGATGTTCTCACTGGAATCTTTTCAGAAGAGAAAAATCTTGATCAGCTTATTGAAAACATGTTGGTTGAATATCCTGAAGAAGTACAGCAAGTTGCCCTAAAAAAAATTAAGGAAAAAAAACAAAGTGTGTTGGGAAATGACGAGAAAACTTCCAACGTTCTCTCACAGCGCTACTCAGAGGGTTGAATCATTTCACTCAGCCATCAAATGGAATGGTTCTTTAAAAAGTACTCTTAAAACCTGGACCCTTGATGAGGTTGTGACTTACCACGAGAATAATGTGGATAAGTACATGGAGACAACTTTGAAAAAAATTAAGGTTTTTGATTAGGGAGGATAAAGATTTTTCAAAGGAAGCTGATGAAATGTTCACAAAAGAGTTGAAGTTGATTGGAGCGTGCTGGATTGTTGAAGAGTTGAGTTCAAGAAAGTCCATTGTCAGTGATTCAAACATGAGAATAAGGATGAATCATGTGTTCGAGGTTGTTGAAAGGGAAGGGGTAAAACTTCAACTATGTACTTGTGAAACATGGACCAATCTTTATTTTCTATGTCGTCACTATGCACGGTATAGTGATCGTAAAAGGATCCAATACATGTGCATAGATCATCTTCCAGAGAGGTGGAGGTATCAGGAGCATCCTCTGTTCAAGCAAGCATTAAGGGAAATGGGGCGAGAAGTCGATGGCCCACGTGGGTGTATTGAGTTCAAGGTGAGAGCTCCACCTGTGAACACAGCTTACATCCCAATAAAGCCGGAAGCTAAATATTCCAAGCTCCTCACTGCATGCAAAGCGCTCTGTAAAGAGGCGAAAAGCAGCAACGAGAGCTGGAAGAAAAGCTATGCAGCAGGCTTCAAGATGACCGCTGCACTAAGGGAGAACCCAGATGGAGACTTTGGGGATGTGGATGAGGTTTCTGAAGAAAGTGGGATTATGTTTGAGTCACAAAGGAAGAGGATCAAAGGAAGGAAGGGGAACGGAGAAAACGTCGCTTTGCCTCTGGGCTTCTCACAGACCACTTTTCTCACAGATGAGTAAAAAAAGTAATTCATTGTTTAACCCTTTCCTTTTTTTGAAATGTTTCTCTAAGAATAAATCCTTGAACACTTTACTTTTCTTGAACATAAATCTTGATCTTTGAATACAAATCCTTGAACCCAAACTCCCTCCCTTTTTTGAATATTAATCTTGCTCCAAGAACCTTGAATACAAATCCGAACCTTGACTTTTTTCTTTGAATATAAGCTGAACACTACTACCCAACCATGCAGAAGAGAATTGGGCTCTCAACTGCATTTTCATTACTATTCAGTCTATCTGATCCTTGAAACCGTTCCCTTTTTTTATTAATATATAGACATTGAACCTTGAACCCTGATCCTTTTAGTTTTTTTGAACTACTTTTTAAGAATTAAATTCTTGAATCTTAAAATTTTCATTTTTGTTTTTTTTTAAACACATAATTCTTCAAGGGTTTTCTGGAATAGGGAAAAGAGTTTATCCAGAATAAAGCTTATGCCCAACGTCCCAACCAGTTGAATAAAAACTTTCTTTCTTCAATCCTATTCCATGCAGCTCATCTACATCCAAGAAACAAATCTTTCTGATGCTTCTTTGAACACATAAAATAACAGTCCTCTGAGTAGAAGCAGCTAAATACAAAAAAATGTACCTTTAGTCTTTCGTTCGTGTTATCTTTCATATAATCTTGTTCATAATATCTGCAGCTTGATTTTGACTCTGTGTTTGTTCGCTCTTTAAGAATCATATGATTCTTTTATTGAAAGCGATAGCATAACCATCCTTAAACCTTCCCTTTGTCTTTTAATATCATCTTGAAATGTTTTTTCTTGATAACTGGGTCTTTCGGTGTCTTTTGTGATGTAACTATCATGATTTGGATTATCCATTTTGAATTTTGTTGATTTATTTTTTAATAATTTTTTTGGCGATTAAAATTTTGGCCAATGGTATTGAGGAGAATCCTATTCTGGAGTAAAAAAAGAACTTATTCGTTTTTTTTCTGCAGGAACCTATCCCAACGTTAAACGGACAAGTGCTGGAACATTTTCATAAAACAATTTTTTTTAATTACAATTAAACTGAAATTTATCCGTTGAGTGGTTCTTGAAGAATATTCAACAAAGAATAAATTCTGACTGTATCGAAAATTTTATTAAATTCGCAATAGATGTTCCCGTTAGAGAAAATGAAGAGAAATTCTCAGCTGTTGGGGTGCTTTTCTCAATTTCAAACACAATAAGAACATATGGAACAATCAAGCCAAAACCTATATGAACAAACAATTGAAGTATTATTATGCAGCTGCTGTGGCTGTTGTTATATCCTTGACGGTATTTACCCTTGGAATTGCTCAAGCTGTGTCCGAGGATTAAGTAGTGGCAAAATTAGCAACTAATGATCTAGGAGTTGCATCATATGAATATGAAAAGGTAAAGGAAAAAAGTTATTGCCATGCTTGGAGTTTTCACAACAGCTTATGGTCCAGTTAACTTAAATCAAGCGCAATTAGAAGAGAATGGTCTACCTGCTGAGAAGAAAGGTGGTATAATTAGATTCCCTCTTCTATTTGCTGTTCATTCTAGCCTAGATGTTGGTATTTTTTCTCTATCAAATGAGAGCTTATCCGGCCGCGGAGACTTAGCATCTACCGCTTCTGCGCTTCTTGGACCAGCGTTAGAACCAGTTGATGAAATGGAATTTGACTCATACAGTCAGTACTTAGAAGATGTAAATGAAGCCGCGACAGAAGTATTTTCGCAGGTGCAATCCTCCTTGCATGCACTTCCTCAGTTAATCTATGGTCATTCGGCAGAAGCAAATCTCGTTGAAGTTGTTCCTGATGTTAGCACTAGAATAATAACCCCAAAAACATCACCAGTTGGAACCCTTTTATTTACATTTATTGGAGATGCTGCTATAAAAGTTGTAGGGAATAATTTCTGTACACCTTCTTCGAGTACTTTTTCAAATTTTAATGATACTGAGAAGTTAGAAGAGGTACTAACTAATTCTGAATACACTTGCCTAATCTTTGGACCAAACACGTTTCTTCACCTTTCTTCTGTTCAAATGGTGTACACTGCACTTCCGTTCGGATATGGATATGAAGCTCTTACGGTTCAAGAATGTTTATTCGTAAAATTTAGTGGTGCTTTGGAGGTTGTTGATAGAGAACAATTTAGCGGTGTTCCTACTATTTAGGAAGAGGGTATTTGTTCATTGGTTTCAAGTTATAACTCCAGCGCTACATATCTTGCATTCATAGGATCAATTGTTACGCGATCACTAGTTGAAGATCTCTCTGCATATAGGGAAGAATTAAGCTTGCTTGATACTATATACTTTACCTTAATTAGCCTTACTGGAAGACTCGCAAAAATGTCTATGATGTTGTCCCTATTATCCGGTTTGTTGAGTCAGTCGCTTTCAGAGAATATGGGGGACAATTACCTTCCGTGTAACATTGTTAGCACCATAACTGGTAGTACTCATGATCCAGCTTGCAACTATGTAGAATTTCTTGACTATTCTGCAAATTTAGCAAGGAGTGCTGGTAATCCCGCAGCAGAGTTGCTTAGTCAATTAGAAGAACTTTATACTGCCTGTTTCTTTGCTGACCTCTCTATGTCAGAGTGTCCACAATTATTCTCTGCTTTGTTTCTGAATGGAGCTTTTCAGAATGTGTTGACTATACAACAAATGATACTTAGAGCAAGGTTGTAAGTTATAGATTTTGTTTATCTACAGTTAAATGAAGCTTGCCGAGATGATGAGGCCGATAAGGAAATATTAAAGAGTGCAAAAGCTATATTTGTACATGGCCTTGTTTTTTATTGAGCTTCTTTATTGCTGGGCGCTCTTTGGTTTCTACAAATACTTTCAGTGGAACTAATTTTATTTGCTTCTTGTGTTCTTGTTTTTTCGGTGGCCTGTTAAGTTTTTTAGCTTTACTAGTAGCAAGTACACCTCTAAATTATTCTGCAGTTGCAGTAGATGACAAGAAGGGGGTTATTAATATATTTATGTGGGTTTATCCATCCCTTCCATTTCCCTTGCATGTTTTCTGCTCTAGATTCTGAAATGTTTTACCTACTTTGTTTCAGTACATATCCTCTATACAAAAAAGCAGTATAAACTCCGGAGGGGGAAAAGGAAGCGGATAAGGAAATAATGGTAGAAACTAGAGCGGAGATTTAGATTTGTGTATGCTCTTAAATAGGTATCAGAACATTATTAAGTAGATGTATTAGAAGCTATCAGTTATTTTGGCAACAAAGACTAAAACTCACCCAGTTTTACTATCTTCAGTTTATTCGTCAACCCTGTAACCCTGAAGAGACTTTATTGTGAAGGGCGTTTCGTGGACTATTTATTATTAGTGTTGAGATGTCAAGAATAAGTACAATTGCTGTGTCCGAATTGTTTTTTCCTTGTAACATTGGATAGGAGTGTTGCGTAGTATGATGCTGTGGTTAACGGTGTGAGCAGAGTATTATTATTAAATGAGTATCTAAAAGAAAAAAGCAATTACTATAAATGAATTTAAGCAATATTCGAGTATTGAAGCATTGTTTCGCGAGAATTGATGTATTATTAACAACGTGCTTGATATAAAGTTCAATTTAAGAAGAGTATTTTAGGCCATGTTTATTCTTAACATAAAGAGAATCAGATCACCCGTTCTTAGCTATAACTACAAGAATACCTGACTTTCACTATTCCTATTTTCCCTTTAATTGTATCTTGAGAAGAGATTCGGTCACATATATATTACACAACAGTTTCGCGTGAGTGTGCATCAGGCCAAATTTTTATTGTTTTCTACTTCATCTCTTTAAGTCACAGGTTCTTCAATGTAGTATTTCACTAGTACAACAAACCTGTCAGAAATTGGTCTTTTTCCTATAAAATATCTTCAATCGCTTTCTACAGAATAGATAGATTTTTTGAATAAATGAACAAGGAATTTAGCATTCTTTATTGTTACATGTATATAATTTACTTCTCCAACCGTTGATAACTCATTGAAAACATCGAGGCAAATGAGTAATGTATTCTGGGAAAAAATTGTTGAATTAAGTAAGAATATATAGTAAATTTTCAAGAAAATATTCATCTGAATTAGGGACGGGGGTTTTTAAGAAATTGTTATCTAGGGTTTTTGTTTTCAGGGTTTTTCACCTAAACAGGCTAGCCAGCTCTATTAATTGATTGAGCAACACAATGGACCACCTGTTCTTTACAAAGTTTTGCAAAAACTATTTATATT
>JAALGZ010000105.1:0-30993 GCA_015227615.1 Labyrinthula sp. Ha | reverse complement strand
AATACTCAATGTTAGTAAAACAATGGTAAAGTGCACGAAGAAAGAAAATATAAGAATGGGAGGCCGATGATTTTAAAATACAGTTCAAAAGGCATATTGAAAAGGTTTGTAGCATGCCACGGTTTACTATCATAAAAAATATAATAATTGAAGGTGCAGATTAGCGCTACGTGGTTTCTAATACGATACACTTGGAATTTTCGACATCTAAAAAAGGGTGAACCATTGACCCTACATTGTTAAAAAGGAGGTGAAAACATGTCTATGTGTAGCGCAGCTTCAAAAGTAATATGTCATAGACGTATACTCAGAAAAATTTATTTCAGAGGCATTGACACTCCTGGTGATATACTTTATAATGGCTCAATCTCCATGAATGATAGGACGCACATACCCAGCCCGAGAAGTGGCAAATTGTTACAATAATATGTCAGATAGGTCTCACTTGGGCTTTAGTATTTGGGAAATACAACAAAAGTTCCTAGAAAGTTGAGTATTACATCGCCAATGGCGGCTTCTTTGAATATTTTTGGAGCTCATGTCGTTAATGTATTCAGGTTTAGTCGAGAGTAAAGAAGACAAGGTAAGAAAAACTGTGCGGGATATTTGTACAATTATTTCAAATATCACATTAAGATATGTTTGTTATTAAGCACAGTAACTTAATTGGTGCAGTGAAGCAGATCCCCGTGCTGCAACAAAAGGAAATTTTCTTCATAAATCTTGAAAAAGAACTTATAAAACCAACACAACGTCATTAGTGGCTATTAGAACACGATGGATAATATGTATTGTCGGTACATATCTTTGCAAGCAATTAAGAAAAAAAAACTAACCAGAAATTAATTAATAAGAGGAAAAATCACAAGAAAGACGTTAAAAAATACTTAGACCTGGCTATTCTTAAGGTAAAGTGTAGAAATATGTTAGTTTTGGTTTGTAAATGTATGAGAAAGAGCTGATGTTCTGACCTCTAGTGATTGAAATATAAATATAGATGTTAGTTAAGTGGGTGAGGTATATCCGAACCTTTGTTGAGAGCCAAGCGGAGCTCTTATGGGAAAATTTAAGCTTGATTAGACTTAGGAGAAATGGTCGTTATTAGAAATATAAAATCGGTGGTAATGTCATATTGGAAGTTAACGGAAGAGAAAAATGTGATGACGTGGTTTGGTGAAATACAGTTTTAGCTGTGATCGAATACGAACTGTAGTTTGCTGAATATAGTTTTTAATAAGTTTTTTAAGCCTTAAGAAATATAGATAAGAAGTTTTAAAAAAGGTTAAGACACCAAGAAGAAAAGGAAGAAATTTAAATAAGAAGTGTTAATTGAGAACTAGACGTACTCAATATTGGATCCAATATTCGTATAAATAGTACGAATTATAGTAGTTATGGAAAAAGTGAATAAAAACAGAAGTGAGCCTCCGGTTCTAAGATCGGAGAGTGGTGGAAAATCAGGAGGAAGGGTGGTTGCAGAAATCAGTGCCAGGAACATAATCACCCGGGAAACGGAAACTCCTCAGGAGTTAAGTCAGGTTGCGGTTGAGGAAAATAGCAGTCAAGGGGATATGCGAGACACTAGTGAAGTGTACAGGGGTGTTTCTGATCCAGGAGAAAATATTACAACCCCGGATCATGTAATAGTAACCCGCGAAAGTTGGGACCAGCTTCAGCAAAATTATGAAACTCTGCAACTTCAAATGAGCACTTTGCTTCAGCAAGTAAAAGCAAATATATCAACAGGAAGCAATAAAAAAGTTAGGAAGGATCTGTTCAAGGTCAAAGACAAAAGGAAAAATGTGTCGGAGGTAGAGGGCTCAGATTCTGAGAGTAGTGATCTTTCGGTCTCTTCTTTGAGTTCGGCTGAGTCAGATGATGATGTTGGAGATAGCAGAGGTTTGAGAGAAAGTGAGAGAAAGAGGGCGAGAGAGGAGAAGTACAAGGGAAAGCCAATATTGCGATCTCTGGAGCCTAGTAAAGTGGCATCGTTTTTGGAAGAATTTCGGGTGTATGAGACCAATGTGGTCAGAGGGAGGTTGAAGTTGCCTAATGCAGATATTTCTTTAAGTTTGAGCAATCAGGTGCAGGTGATGTTGCAAGATGAGGGAGTAAGTGTGATGGGAAGGAGGTCTGTAATGAAGTACCTCAATAACATCAACAGGCTACAAAATAAAGGAAAAGAAAAAATACTAATGATAAAGGTGGAGAACTTGGTGTGGTCTAATGAGGGCACACCTATGAAGTCCATGACCAAATTTTTGAAGCAGGTTACAGATATGGTAAGAGGGATTAAGTGGGAGACCAAGTCGATAGAGAGGGAGTTCTGTTTGAAGGTGATCAAAAAATTACCTTTAGAGTTTGGGTCAGGAAGTGCAAAAGAGACTCAATCGATAAAGAAGTGGAAGACAGTGGGAAAATTAAGAAGAGGTTTGAACAAGGCAGCCATGGTCATATCGGAGTGGGATCTTCAGAGTCCAGCTTTGAAACTTCTAACTAATGAACCCCAAAAGAATAAGAATAAAATAAATATGAAGCCTGATCCAACTCCGAAACAGCGTCCAAAAAACCCTCGAGGGGAGTCAAACCCCTCAGAGGGGGTGAGAAGGACGACCCTAGAGGATGGATCTGTAAAACACTTCCTACCAAAGACATGGTCTAAGGAAAAGAAGAAACAGTACGGCATGGATCATAACCTGTGCCTTTTCTGTTACATTAGTAACCATCGATTTGACGATTGTAAGTTGGTTAAACAGCGGGATGCTAAGAAAGAGAAGACAGTCAATGAAATTGAAAAGGAAACAGAGAGAAGTGAGAAGTTGGAGGCAGAAGAAAGCAGTTCGGAGGATGAGGAGTCGGTATTTGTAGGAGCGGTCGAAGTGTTGGATGTTGAAGAAAGCTATGGGGAAGAATCAGAGGATTTTATGGGAGGATCTCTGGATCCAGTGGATTTAGGGGAGATATTAGTTGAGGACGAATTTGAAGTTGGAGGAGATGTAGGAAAGCCACATGTAACTGATAAGAAAGTGCAGGCATACCTAAGAAATAAAGTTAAAGAAAAAGTCTTAGTATGAGTGAAAGAAGAAACCATAACTTCTGATCAGGCACAAGAGCTGGAATCCATTTTATTAAATCATCTTGAAGCTTTTGGGTCAAAAATCTCTAAGTGTGACTTCAATAACCTTACTTCTATGAAAATTGAGCTGCGTGAAGGGGTCGCGGAGTATGTAAGCAAACCTTACCCGATGTCCAAAGTCAGCATGGAGGCCCTAAAGAAAAAATTAAGAGAATTAGAGGACATGGGGATGATTAGGAGGGAGCCAAATCCTTTCTTTTCTTCGCCGGTAATTATGGTACCTAAACCAGGAAAAAGGGATGAATACAGAATGGTGGTCGACCTCCGCAGGTGTAACAGATCTGTTAAACCCACCGGGGCAGGATTGCCAGACCTCGAGACCCAATTAGCTTGGTTCAAGGGCACCGAGAAATATTTCGGGAGTTTTGATGGATTGAGTGGATTTGATTATTTGAGGGTAGAGGATGGAGCCCAGAAGTATTTGGGAATGGTGACTTCCTGGGTTGTTATACAATGTTGATGGCTCCTCGGGGCTATATAAATACCCCCCAGATATATCAGGAGAGGTTGATCAACGAGGTCCTGGGAGGTCTGAATAAGAATAGCTTATTCGGTAACGGGGTCCTGCAGTGAATCGATGACTCACTGATCTATGCTTCATCCTGGGAGGAATACAAGGATATTCTTTCCCAGTTTTTAAGCCAGTGTATCAAGGTGAATTTTCGTCTGAACCTAGATAAATGCGACTTGATTAAAAGTAAAGTGGGATGGTGTGGGAGAATCTTGGAGAACGGGAGATGGAGATATGATGAGAAATACTTTTTGAAGTTGGAAGATATGGCGGAGGTGAGGAAGATGGGTCAGTTGGAGGATTTGGTCTATGTGAGCACATGGCTAGTTTCCAGCGTGCCAGATTTAGCAAGGAAACGTCACTACCTTAGTAAGATAATGAAGGAGCTTGAACGGAACCTAAAAATAAAATATAAAAAGAAGCTGAATAAGCATCAACGAAGAGCTGCATCGGTGGAAGAGTGGTGGAGTGAGGAGGATCAGGATGAGGTTCGCAAATTTTTGAAGTCCATATCTTCTAGTGCAGCCAATAGTTTGAAGTTGTACCAGCTTGATAAGAGGGTGGCTATATTCACGGATGCTAGTTTCCAGTTCTGGTCAGGAGTACTTGGACTGTGGGACAATGATGGATGGTTACCTATTTATTTTGGAAGTGGAGAGTTTGTGGGAAGTAGTATCCATTGGAGCATGACGGATAAGGAAATCTATCCTATCATTAAGTTAATGAAAAGGTATACATTCATCTTGTATGGCCTTCAAACACCCATTGAACTCTATACAGATCACAAAAACTTGATATACCTGATGACACCAAAAAAGGACATGAAGGCCGCTGCGTTTGGACGGGTCCAAAGATGGATACTCACCATCCAAGAATTCGTCACGGTGCTTCATCATCTTCTAGGGGAAACTAATGTTCTGGCGGATCTGTTGACGAGGTGGGGATATGTGGAGTCGGAGGATACTTTGAACTTGAAGACAAAACTCGTAGATAGCAATGGGGATATGAGTTAGAAAATTAGATGGAAAGGAATAACTTTCTTTGCGAATAGTGGAGATGTTGATGTTGAAAAGATGGACATTGCTAATATGATTGATGGGCCTGAAAATGAAGAGGTGTTGGAAGTAGAAGTGAATAAGAGCACAAGTTGGAGGTTTGATCCAGAGGTAGTAAAGTTCGTGGAAAATATAGTTGCTGTTCATTTCCCTAAAAGAAAGCAGGAAATGAAGATTCTTACCATTCCAGAAATAGTGAAGGTCCAAGAGGCTTGTGAATTAAATCTGAAGGATTTAGATGCATCCCAAAATGAGTCAGGAGCCTGGATCAATAAGCAAGGGAAAATAATTATACCTGGAGAGCTGATTGAACGTTTCATTGTTACGGCTCATAATGCTTCTGGACATGGCAGCGTGGATGAAGTTATGCGTATTTTAGAACCCTTCTTTTTTGTCAATATACCTAGAAATAAACAAAAAATCTTAGTACAAAATTTGAAGAAATGGTGCTTACATTGTGATAAAGATATAAAGATGATTCGTAGACCATTGGGGGAAATATATCATCCTGTTAAAGGAGAGGTGGTGCTACATCTAGATTTTCTGAAAGTAAAAGATTCATACATCTTAGTTATATTGGAGGATGTGTCGAGGAAAGTGTTGTTAATGGAAGATCCCAGTCCATGTGCGGCAGTAGTTGTAAAGGCGTTGATAATGTGGAGGGGATTAATAGGATTGCCACCCACGTTTACTTTGGTATCGGACAATGGTTCTCATTTCAACAACGAAGTGTTAAAAACCTTTGAGTCACGATTTCCAGCTGAGCATAAATTTTCAATAGTATACAGCCCTTGGAGTAACGGATCAATCGAAGTAATGAATAGGTTTGTTCTTCGAGTTCTCCGGCAGCTGTGTAGTTGTTACATGATTGAGAAAGAAAAATGGAGTGAGTTATTACCCCAAGTGATGGATGTTATAAATAACAGCCGCTCACGTCATGGGTATTCTCCAAATGAGTTGACTACATGTTTATCTACTGCAAGAGGGTTGAATAAAATTGTAGAAACGGATGAGACAAGCATCTTGCCAATAGTAACTCAAGGAAAACTTAGAGAATGTAAGGATCCTAAGAAGTTTAAGTCAGCCGTAGAAAAGTTGATGCAAATAATTTTGAGTAGGAGAAATATAGTAGAGCCTATTATTAAAGAAAGCAGGGACAGGTCGAGAAAATATATCAATGCTAAATTCAGATCGTCAAGTGTAAATTTTGCGGCTGGAGATTTTGTATTGATATCTAGAGTAGGTACCCCGTGGTTAAATGATAAGATAAGTTTGAGATGGATTGGACCATACATAGTAATAGCAGTTGAAGGTGAGCATTGTTATAAAGTAAAGTCTATTGGAGGTAAGGAGCAGGTAGTACATTCACAACGGATGGTTCTATATCAGTCAAAATCTGAAGACTTTAAGATAACCTCGGAGATAAAGCATAGTTTTTATTATAACCAGGGACCTTATTATGTGAAAAAGTTATTAGATTTGAGAAATACAATAGATGGGTTTGAGGTGTTGATTTGGTGGCAAGGATTCCCAAAAAATGATTCAAACTGGCAATGCATGCGTAGACTTTACGAGGATGTGCCCCAATTAGTAAAATAGTTTGTAAGGAGAAATAAAGACGATACTATAGATTTTGAGAATGCTCATAAATTGATTAGCGAATGGGAAAGAAATAAGAGTATCCAAGAGGTAAATATGATTGAAGAGAGTGTAAGCACTGTACCTAAAAATATCTGGTTGAAGGAGAGGATAAAAATAATTAAATATCCAAGTAGAATGAGATCGATGTCAGAGGGGGTACCAGAAGGTTTAAGTAGATCTAAAGGTTGGTCGTTGGCAGAGAAAATGGTATTTGAAAAACTGAGTTTGAAATTTGGAATAGGAAATTGGAAAGAAATTTGTTCACTAGGTTGCCTTCCTGGGAAAACGAAGTCTCAAATGGTAACTCTATTGCAAGCATCATTGGGTAGTCAGTCGATCGGGGTATATAGAATGTTGAAAGTAAAGTTTGATAAGATCAAAGAATATAATGACAGTTTGAAGATTGTTTATAGACGTAATGGAATTATTGTGCGAACGGTGAAGGAGAGATCAACATTTGAATTGAATAAAGAAAGGGAATTTTATAAGAAAAAGTTCGAGGTGCAAGGTGATAGAAATCCCATTGAAATTCCAGTTTTAAATGTAGCAGATGTAAATAATCCACGTCTTAAACTTCAGGATATAAGAAAGATGATAAACTTTATAAAGAACTCCAAGATAGAGAAGGAGTTTAGAGAGTCGGTGAATCATATTGAAGATAATGCAGCAGAAGTAACTTGGCCAAAAGACAGTTTTAAATCAAAAATTGGGAATAAGTGGTATAAGGTGTTGCTTGACAGTGGAGCGGGAATTAGCTGCATAGGAATAAACATGATATCTTCATCGGAATTGCAAGTTGAGGGGGAAGAGTTGGTAAAGTTAAGTAATGTATATGGAGTAAGTGGGAAGAGATTAGAGATAATAGGGTATGTTTGGAAGGAGATTAAATTGATACATCCTAGAATAAAAATGAATTTGGGGAAGATTTGTTTATATGTGTTGAAGAGATCAATGAGTAAAATAATAGTAGGAGAGAAGGTTTTGAAAAAATATAAGTTGAGACCTGTAGATGTGTTGATGGGGAGAAGTAGAAATGTTGATTTTGAAATAAATAATGTTGAGAATGATTTGAGAGATAAGTGTTTGAAAGAGTGGGAGGATTTGTATAAAAGTGAATTTAATAAAAAGGAAGAAAGAAGAAAATATAGAAAATTGTTTTCAGAATATTTGAAGGATCATAATAATTGCTTTAATGGAGTTCGAGTAGGTGAAATGAGGGATAATTTGTATCAAGTGGATGATCTGGAAAAAGTGGAGGAACAGTGTTTTGTTGTTTGGAAGCAACCTAAAGGGAGTAGATATATGGTTTCAGATGTGTTGAAGTTGGATTTGGAGGTAGTGGGTGAATATGATGTTGTTTTACTTGATCCTGCTTGGGATGATGGAGTGTCGTCAAATCCAACAAGGGGATTGTCAATAACTTATCCAACGATTAAAGTAGACCAAGTGAAACAAATCCCCGTTAATAAGCTCTGTCCTGTTGGAGTTGTAGCTTTGTGGGTGACAAATTCGAAATTGCAGGAGGGGATCGATATTTTGAAAATTTGGGGATGTCGTTTAGTTGAAGTAGTGGTATGGGTAACAAAGACCAGTAGCGGAAAACTTTGGCACTCACACGGACAGTTCTTGCGGTATAATAAAGAGATATTGCTGTTGTCAGTCAAGGGAAAATCCTTTTTATCTAAGTCAAGAAGTGGAGATGTAATAATGAGTAAAGTTCGTCAACAAAGTAGGAAGCCAGATGAGGTTTATCAACTGCTTGAAAGACTAAATCCTGGCGCTAGATATTTGGAATTGTTTGGGAGAAGATGGAATTGTCGTGAGGGTTGGTGTACTATTGGTTTAGATGGAGCATCGAGCTTATAAAGAAAGCAGTGTAGAAATATGTTAGTTTTGGTTTGTAAATGTATGAGAAAGAGCTGATGTTCTGACCTCTAGTGATTGAAATATAAATATAGATGTT
This sequence comes from Labyrinthula sp. Ha, assembly GCA_015227615.1. Lineage (NCBI taxonomy): Eukaryota > Bigyra > Labyrinthulida > Labyrinthulaceae > Labyrinthula > Labyrinthula sp. Ha. The sequence goes on along the minus strand of JAALGZ010000105.1, from coordinate 22,687 downwards.
AGTTAAGTGGGTGAGGTATATCCGAACCTTTGTTGAGAGCCAAGTGGAGCTCTTATGGGAAAATATAAGCTTGATTAGACTTAGGAGAAATGGTCGTTATTAGAAATATAAAATCGGTGGTAATGTCATATTGGAAGTTAACGGAAGAGAAAAATGTGATGACGTGGTTTGGTGAAATACAGTTTTAGCTGTGATCGAATACGAACTGTAGTTTGCTGAATATAGTTTTTAATAAGTTTTTTAAGCCTTAAGAAATATAGATAAGAAGTTTTAAAAAAGGTTAAGAAACCAAGAAGAAAAGGAAGAAATTTAAATAAGAAGTGTTAATTGAGAACTAGACGTACTCAATAAAAGCTACACCACTGGTGCGCGTTATGGGGTTTGCTAGAAAGACTTCTAATGAGTTGATTATCCGTGAAAATTCAATACCCAGGACCCATAGCAACGTGACAAAATCCTCAGAAAATCCCTGTAACACAAAGTTTTATCTTTCATTTGTTTTGCCAATTAAGTTTTAATTAATTTCTATATGTTGGTTCTTATAATTATTACGGATTTCAAAAGTAATATTTTTTTTCTAAAGAGAATTATACATTTTCAGGTATTTATTTTTCATATATTAATCAAAATATTAAATGAGAGGTTTCATATGACATGTAGTAAATTTAATTGAACCCTCACCAATAACTTGTAATTATTCTTCACAATATGAGCCTCTAATAAGTTTAGACTTGAATATAAGGATGAAATTTAAATATAAGGCATGTAGTGAGGGGGCAACATAACGCACAATAAAAAAGCCATAACTCATCCAGAATAATTAAAAAAATAAATGAATATAATAAAAGCGGTAACTGTTTAAGACTGGTAGTTGAAAGGTTTTTAATCTTCTTCACAACTCAAGAATATCAACACATATTTCGAGTACATTTACCATGGGTTAAGCTCATATCTATGACTTCTGATTATCAAAAATATATACTTTTAGATTCTATTGATGGTAAATAATTGAAAATAAATCCCCTGGAGCAATAACTTCAACGGATAAAGGTTTTATTAACCAGAAACATTTGATTCACCCCCCCCCCCCGAACAACGGTAAAACTATGCAACAAAAAACTCTGGTATATATATATATATGTATGTATATATATTCGTTAAATGCAGCTTTTAAATGAAATTAGCATAGCTAGAGAAAATTATCACTGCTTATATTAACTGGCTGGGTTATTTTAATGTTCTTTCAGTGCAAAATTTTGACACATGTAGATAGAAAAAAATTGTTAAAAAGAATTTTGTATAAGAGTAAGAAAAGGATTCAAAACCAAAAAAAATGAGTGTTGAAATTGGAAAATTTTCCAACATATATCATTGTTTATGATGCAATCTGTTAATTTAAATCACTTTCCTGTTAGTTGTACTATTTTCATCTCCATCCTCAAATTATACATCTACAAGAAAGTACCAATCTACCACCTCTCATCTTCAAAAAGTATCTACGATAGAGCTTGCTTTGAATATCATTTACCGGTTAATCCCAATAAGGAAGCGTAACTTACATGAGAAAATAAAACCATGAGAAATACAGAAGTAAATAAAATATTATTTCATATCTACTATCGTGTTAATACATTTGATCAAACCAGTTTCTTAATGTTTTGGGGAAAACCGTAAGAATGATCAGAAATTGCCTGATTTTTTCTTGCTGCAATGAGTGTGCATCAACATAAAAAAAATAAAATACTCCCTGAAAAGATACAAAATATTTAGGTAAACTAAATATCAGCTGATCTTTATTGACAATTTCAAAGAGTATTGAGTTTTTGATATTACCAATAGCACGTGTTATTTATTCGATATTTTCTACAATGTGTAATTTAAGCGTATATTTCATGGTATTCATAAGGGAATGTAAGCTTTGTGGCAAATTGTGTTTTATTTATTTAGAGTCAGTATTTTTGATAGATTATTCAAGACAAAAACTCTGAAATAAAGCATTTTAAATTAAAAATTTCTCTTCTCTTTCTTACGACAGGTGCGTTTACTTAACTTGTTAAAATTAAAGTATGAAAACATTTTGGGTAATATCCAAGAGTAAGCTTATTAGATAATTCTATTCACTTTGTCTTTGATTTAATTTCAGCAAGAGGTATCGTTTTTATCTAAATTTTGCTACTACAATTTATGTATTTTGATTGGCTCAAATATCGTATTGGATAAATCAAATAACCAATGTGCTTAATCAATAACTAATAAGATGACAAGTGAATCGAGCAAAGCATTAAATCATACGAGCCATCCAGATGAAAATGAAAGATCACTACATAGTGATAACAAATAAAATATCATGGCTACTAGGAATAAGTGCTTAATTCATAGCAAAGTCTAATATATCCATGTATACTAGGACGAGGAATTTAAAATTTCTGTCACTTGAAAAAGATGAAAGTACAATTTAGCTAAGAGAAAGATCAACAAGCATGACATTTAGGAATTAATAAAGCTATTTTTGGCTATTCAAGTATATATATATATATATATATATATAGCTGAAATATGATTGTTAAATTAGAAACACAATTTTATAATATCCCCCACTTTTGTGCAGATGAAGGTATATTTCAACAAAGATAATATTAAAATGGAAATTGGGTATACCATAAGTGTACAGATATTTCCCTGGAAGTAGTCAGGAGCACAAATTGCAAAAAAATGTTTAAGAAATTTTTGGAAATTAATGTCAAGAAAAATGGTTGGAAAGATAGATATTGTTTTTGTTTTTACTTGTAGCTTAAACAACAAAATTGTATAAAAAAATAGATAGAAATATGGGAAGGATTTATATTTATGTTCATTAGAGCGCTAATGATATGATTGATGAAAGTAACGTTATCCTTTAGTTTTCTAGAAAAATAATCCGAGACTCTGAAAAATTTAAGATGCATAACCCTACATGGGGCTTAGGATTAGCCTTTTTCCGTTACTAAGTGAACATGAGGATCGGGAATTGGTTTTGGATGCTAAAATTAATAGAGAAAATATATGTGACAAATTTTTTGGTTGGTAGTAGATATAAGAATTATTAAATATCTGTTACTTGGTTCCGTTTGAAGAAAAATTAAAATACGGGACTATTAATTCATCCCTCGTATGTCTATTAAAGAATCCCTCCAGTTTTCTATCTTTGTTAAATAATTGTGTCCAATTTCCACTGTAATTTAAATATTCTTATCATTTGAGGTACTATCTTTTTCACCGGTGCCCTCTAATGTATGCCTAAGTACATCTTTACTCAAATAAATAGTAAAAATACAGGATACATTGAGATCTCTGCGACTGGTAAGGTGATGGCATGAGCTTATAGGCACCTAATAATCGTTAGATCTTATGGTTTTACCTTTATAGCTATAACTTTTTTTCATTGATTCTTTTCTCTTGATTAAACTACTTAATTTAAAATTTATTTTTTTGAGATCAAGATTCAACTTAGTGATGAATCCAAATGAACAATATTTAGGGTAAATATATTTTAAAATATATTTTTAATATATTATTTAACTAAATCCAAGATCTTATGCATTTTTTCTTGAAATGTGGTGAAAAAAAAAGGTTTTTAACCAAAATTTCTTGTCAACTACTATTTCTAGTACTTCAAACCTTATATATCTGGCATAGGCCCTCTATGAGGATGACTTTCTGGATTAGAGGTGTTTCCTTCGTTCTATAGGTCAAATATTCTACTATTATAATTTAGATACTTGTTTTTTCTTGTTCTTTTCCTTATATTATTATTTTTTTTCAATTTTTTGGCTTTATAAACCTCTGACCTCAGAATCTATTACTGTTATATATAATCAGATTATCCTTACAAAGATTGGCCAGTTAAAACTCGATATAGTTTAATTTCATAGAAATTTGCCTCAAGTTTTAAATAAAATATGTTCTAAAGAAATTGTCTGATTCAATGGTAATTTAGTTTCATCGTTCTTTTTTACGCCATTAAACTTGGTAAGTTACGAGATTATATAAGAAATTTATGAATTAACTTTGGCAGCTACTATCGAGTGAATCTACACAGTTAGCAGGTAAATAAACTTAGACAAACTACTTGGTCGCTTTTGTAGGATAAGAATTCAATAATCAGTATAAATATATTTCTGGTATGTTTTAGATTATTCTTTTGATCAGTTTATCAAATAAGTTAATAATAATAAGGTTATACATGTGTACAGCTTGAACAAGTATCTATGATATATCCCATTGCGATTAGTAACCGTTGAAGGACTGATTGACATCAACTGCAGAACTTAAGTAAAAATTCCTCCTATTTGCAGTTTGATTATTTCCTAAACGTCATTTTGTTCAGTTCCATGCACAAAACTGGTTACAGGCCGATATAGAAGTATATAGTGCTCACAGAGACAGCGCAGAGAGCTCTTCCTTAGCTAATATTTATTGTGAAACAGCCAAAAGTTTATATGAAAGCAGAAGCTATAAATTAAATAGCCATACTTGAGCTACAATGTATTTAAAATTTTTAGATATGATACCAGGAGGTACAGTTTAGTGGAAAATTTATCAGAGATTCAGCAGAATACATTCATGTGCAATAAAACCCAGAGTGTATAGATATGCCTATGTTTCATATAATGTCAAGAGTAAAATTATTTATTTTTCTAAATTGTTAATTACAACTTTATATGCCCATGAAGATAGTTACTAGTTACAGGAAGTATTGCTGGTAACTAGGAACTTGAGAACATGATTAGAATACAAGTTTTTAAGGCATCAATTATTTGTAAGGTATATGTAAATATTTTTCTCAATAAGAGTCCTGGGAACCCTATGTTACATTACGTTTACCCTGGTGCACACATAGTTTTGTACTTTGTAATATATATACCTTAGTTAAAAATAGAATAGACGTTAAATTTTTTGATGACTTAAACTTAGATGATCTAATTTAAGAAAACAAAAGAAATCGCAATTAAGATAAGTAAAACTATCTTTTGATTGCCAATAATTGGCAAGATTTTAGAGGATTTATTATTTTTAGGATATGATGTTAGACTTCATTTAATAAAATTCCGTAATTGGTATGACAATATATTAAGTTGAAGATTAAGTTACTATTCTTTGAACTCTTCTAATTTTGATTTGAACCTTTCTCTCAGTGATTTAAAGGACCTATTATAGATTTTGTGATTAACGATTATTTGTTCGTACCAAATTTCTGGGGTCAACGAACCACCCCATCCCCGAAATATTTGAACCATATTGTTACATTACGAAACGTGTTTCTGCTATTAATAACATAGCATGAGCTTTAAATTGCCCCATATAAACAAGAACCCATAAGTAAGGTTTAGAGCCGGTAACAGCCCTGGCAACACATGTTACATTTTCTGAATTTTGTATAATAGGGTACCTGGTGACCCGATACTATGCACCTGATTCGATAAAACATATCAGTAGTTATTTTATGCTAGTTTAATTTCAGAGTATCAATTGAATATACTTGCAAGATTTAGCACATGCCTTTTTCTCTGATCGCAAATAAGTATGTATTTCGTTTTTGTATCTTCAGAAATTCTTCAAATGTGAGCTATATGGCTGAAGTCTATCATATTCACTGCCATGTTGCCATTTTATATATGTTTTCATACGGCATAAGAAACAAAACAGTGATATTTTTTTTCAGACCCATGTTTTCCTACAATTCTTTAGAAATGAAGTGATGAGCAAAATTAAATCAATATCATATTTTGAATATTAAGGATTATCAATAAGAAAAATAAGAGTACACCATTAAAGGCAGATTATCAATACATAGAACTCGATCCCTAACAATGACCTTTGGTAAACCGACGATTAAATTGTTTCCTATCTGAATATTGCCCGTGATTTCTTTTTCTGGCATACTTTAGATGTAGGAAACATATGAAGAACGAAGACAGACCATGTTACAAAACTGAGGAATTCATTATATTTCTTGTAGAGTAGTTCTTGCATAAGAACCTGTCAACACAAATCTTAAGCTATATGCACAATGCAAATTTAAATTTATAAGTTATTAAAGAAAACAAAAATTCTCTCATCTCCTTCAGGTTTAATATACATAAACTTTATTTCCTCGGGTCGTTATTCTGATTTCTTACCGTGTGACCCATAAAATTATTCCTGAATAATTAAGAGTAATAAGTATAAGAGAATATTCGGGGCTTTAGTTGGAGAGATGATAAAGAATATTTCACGTAGTATTGACGAAACTTTGTATTTTAATTTGGATTTATATTTGTATTCTTCATATTTTTCTACCGAAATAAATACTTCACCTATCTTAGAGTATTCATACATATAATAAGTTAGCAACCCATAATTAGACGCTATAAAGAATTGAGTTTTATTTCATGCATAAGTTAGAAAAATAGACATTTTATACAAGTAATACTTATATTAGATTGCAAATATTACTTAGTTTTTATTGGATATTTTGGTGGTAGAAATGGACTCACCATTGTAAAAAGTTGTTATCTGGGCATGTTTTAGGTCGCGATGGCTTGAGTGAGCTAGCTGATTAAGATATTCTTATGATATCTATAATTTGATATTTCTATCCCAAGTAACTTACCATATAAGAACTACAATGAAATTATAATTAGTTATTTCATACTCACAGTAAGGCATTCGGAGGAAAGATGGACTTTCGAGAGTTTGAAAGAGCTGTCATGTTAAGGCGCTTTCAAATAATTGCTAAAGAATCTCTGTTAATTTACTAATAACTTGGCGATAATTAAAAAACATCCATCGAATAAAAAACTGATAAGGGAAACTTTTTTACCGCATTTTTCATTGAATATTCAGTGTAACATTTTATCTTAAAACGTATTATTATTATTTTTTGGAAAAGAATATAAAATGCAGAAATTCAGTTTTCTAAGTAATTATAAGCAAAAAAGAGGTTAAAACAGTTATTTTCGGTAAGATTTGTTCTTCATATTATTTCAAATTATTATAAAAATATGATGTTCCTTATATCATGGAGTCACTTAGTTTTGAATAGGCAATATCTAGATAACCTAGCTTGGAAAGTGACAGTAGTTTCATGTTGCAATAGAAGGGTGATTAAGAAAAAGCTTTATCATCACCTCATCCAAGAAAAAAAAATTAAAATACCCACGGAAAGATATTCTCAGAAAAAAATGTGTGATAATGTCTTTGAAAAGTAATGGTCCAAGAGGATTAGAAAAGTTTTAGTTTATAGCGTTGAGTTTATACATGTTTAAAAAGATATATGGGGTTAATCTAGACATAATCAGATAATCTTAGCTAAAAAAACCAATTAAAGGTATCACATAACCAATAACACTAATTAATCTCTTAAAGATAAATTCTATAATTTAAAGTAGTGTAAACCCGAGAAAAAATGAATGTCCATATGAGGGTACTTGGAATAAACCATAATTGCCAATCGTTTTCAATTTATTCCCGAGATTTAAAGACATACTATTTTTTCTCAACCTGTTCAAATTATTAGATATTGAGAATGTTCATCTCTTTTAAAGCATGATAGCATTTAACATATTAAACATTTTATTGCTTTGACATTAATAGAATATTTTCTTTCCAAAGCGGAAATATAGATACACATAGATCATAGATTTACAACTTATCATCAACATAATTATAAGTATATATTCTTGTTAGGTCTCTAGAACGATTTAGGTTTATTAACTATTGGGCTTGGCAGATTTATGCGCAATACAAAGGGAATTCAACAAAGTTAAATAAAATTGAAAAATAAGAAAAATTTGAGAAGTAAACGCAATAAGTACGCCAAGAAAAAAGTTATTTCTTAAATGTTAGAATAATGGGTTTTTAATAGTTGTTTACATCAAAATTCCTAACACATAATGTTGTAATATATGATATTAGCGCTTTGAATCATCTTTCACGGCAAATTTAAGTTATGATTAAGCTTTAACTTCAGTAAACTGGGTCTGCTTCAGCAATATAAGATTGTTTTCAACAGATCAACTATACTCATATCACAATTTATGTATAGGGAGAGTCTCATCGCCAGTGGTATTCAATGAGTCATAGTGAAATAAATTTTAATGGCAGTTCTCTTTGTTTCTAAAAACATAATGGAAGATGATATGATGCCAACATGACATGAAAAAAATGTTAGTAATGATATAGTTGCTAACAAAAAATATCAACAAGCTCCTTGATGTTGTTATTTCTTAATGGTATTCTGTAATCGTTAAGTTATATTGGATATATCTGAGAAGATTCGATTAGCCTGATTAAATTAAAAACTAACTTCACGCGGGTATGTAGTTTTCCAAATGTTTTCTTTACAAATAGTAACAAATATATTTGGTATCATTTGGGTAATATATGGAAAATTAAGGATAAATATTACATTTCCTTTCCTTTCCTTTAAACTCCTTCAGGATACCTTACTTTTTCTAGTGAAGTAAAACCGAGATTTGAGCACAGAATAAACTATGTTAATTCTTATAATGTTTTGATTAGCATAGTTCAAAAAAACTTATAAAGGTTTGTAACGTCTTGTATTTTCTTGATTGTTAACGGTTGTAAATGTTACTATTTTTTGTCGAAACCACGATGAACATAAAAATAGTTATTATTAATTTTAAAAAATTCTGAGAGCTTTCAAATATGTGATCTCAGAACTTAAAAAATTATCTGTTTAGATTCAGTGCTATGGGTTACAAGGTTTTAGCTGGTTTGTGCTTCCCAAGTATCTTCTGTACTAAGAATGTTGATCTAATACAAAATAGATAAAATAGTTTTTATTTACAAACGTATATGTTTATATGAGGATGAGTACAGGTTATTTTCCTTAGACGGAGCATGGTTTGAATACCATAAAATTATAGAGGGATCAACAATTAAAAAATAACATTTTACTAGCGTTAGTAGATAAATAAAATATTCAAAAGTATAAAAAAGTTAACAGTATTAACTCCTATATCATATTCACAGAAACTCCTGATTTTCAAAAAGAAAAGGGAGACGAAGTAATGAAAACAGATAAGCAACGTTAACTCACTGGAAATACTTGATTGAGAACTCTACGTATGAAATAGAATGTTTGCAACTACCTAAAAAGACTATGTGAAGCCTATGTAGATATAAATATGTGATCTAACTAATGTAGAGTTTACCCTCTTTTTTCTAAAATTATATATAGTACTATTTGTTCAAATGCTACATAGTAAACATACACGATATAGAAAAAAAACGGGGAGCATTACCGGCGAATAATGTATGGAAATCTAAAAATAACCGACTAATAGAGCAACAGGGTTGGGAAGCAATTTATGATGAAAGCATGGTTACATAGTTTCCAAGCCCCCAAGTACTATTTACATGATCATGTGTTATTTCTGAAAGATGCAATATATTAACAGATTTATGGTAGTAAGCTGGTGTCATCATCATGGTGGATGTGAAATCAAAACGTACAAGTAGTGTCTACTAGAGTAAAGAAAGTATGAAAAAGATATCAGTAGAACAAGGATATAAAATTGAAGTGACTAGCTTAATGCTCAGATGAGTAGAAAAGGATGCAAGGAGATGATAAGTTATATTGCCTCAATGTAATCAATACTAACGGATATCTCTTAAATTATTTGAAGGGTGTTAATGGGCTTTACACCATCAATTATCGGGATCCTATCTGGTAGAAGAGCTTAAACCATTAGATTTTATTTTATATTAGATACGATAGCAAGAGTAATTATTTACCCCCGCGTCACTCTTGTTATCAAATTGTCAAGTGATTGTAATTTTAAAGTAAGAAACTCTTCTTTTTCTGGCTTTGGCAGAAACAAAAAATTAACCACATAGCTATAGAAATTCTTTAAAAAATCTTCTACCACACTAGCAAAATAATACAAACTAACCCATAAGCATAAATCCTGAAAATATTTTGGTAGAAATAAATAAATTTCTATAGACCAATTAGTCTAGGGAAACTAAAAACTGTTCATGGTACCCAAAACAACATGTCACAAATAAGTGATGATAATTCAAGATCAAAATTGAAATAAAATGTACACCTGCCGACAAAATATAGTATTTAACTAGATTAGAGAATATCAAAAAGGTTTTCTAATATCAAAAATATAGTGGAAATAGAAAAAAAAGGTAAATTTACTAAGGGTCATACCTAGAACCAAATCTTGGAGTCGGAATAGATTTTGACCCATCGACATATGAGGACTTATCATGAACGTGAAATAGCTTAATAACAACAGAACAGGTTGCGTGTAAATAATAAACTAACAGGTAACTAATAATTTATCATTGGGTTTGAAATTTTTCTTAAGAAAACAAAACGAAATCAGAACATAAACGTTGCTTAATTTATATAAAACCTATCTTTGTGATCAAGAATTCTCAAGCACCATACTTTAAGTATACAAAATTACAAGGGCCTTGCACACTCATAAGGATCCTATGCATAGCGTTTAAACTTGCGTTAAAGGCAATATATATAAAGAGGGATTTAATAATTAGGAATACCCATTTAATCTTTTTAAACTGGTTTTGTATAAAGGAATTTACCACGAAAAGGTCACGGTGTTTAACAGTATTATTAAGAAAAAATCTTCAAGAGAATTGGGGTACAAAACTTTCATCACATAGATCTTTAGAAAGGTGTTTAATTATTTTAACTAATATCCTAAAATTAGTTTCGTCAGTAAGGTTTTGATGAATTTGATCCAGATCTTGACCCGGAAGCAGAAACTGCTTGTGAATTTTGTAATAATGAATATATGCTGTCACAAACATACAAACCATGACAAGATATGAAGCGTAATATGTAGCTAGAAATTATCAGTCACATTCCTCTCAATGCGGAAAACAGTTTATACTTTCAAAAAATAACAGGTAATATACATATGGATTTTACCCATTCAATTTTGTACAGAAATCGCATGAAACATCTGGATCTAATAGATACATGGGATAAATGTTATCGGAACTATAACCTAGAAAATAAATCAGCTCAGAGGCGAAATAGTTGATGCAGCTCTTTTCACAATATACATCGGGTATATTATAAAATTTCCCTCCAAAAACATCCAGATTCGAGATTTTTAATTCTTACATTATTGCAAACCTACCCTACAACTTAACTCAATACCACCCTTATACATCTGTGTTAAACCTGTAACTCTCTAGCAACATAATCAAGTAAACATCTTCCATATAACACCATAACATTAAACAAAATCAAGAAAGGGTAGCGGAATCTTGAGATAACATATTTTAAGCCAAACTTTCAAAAAAAACTTGTAAAATCTAAGGAAGTAGCCTAGTTAATACCGTCTTCGTTGATCAGCTTATATTCTTTCCAACTGCTACACTCCAGATATTCTGCTTAGATTTATTTTAAAATAATTCAATCATTCTAAAGTCTTTTGGAGATTAAATTTGTAATTTATTGACATTTGTGCATTAGATGTAATATTGATTCTTCTAATATATGACGAAAGGAATTATGTTTCTGTCCCTGACAACTCATGAAGATGATGAGATAGATCCAACCAGCACAACATGCTATATGTGGTACTAGTTGGTATGTTGGTAGTAAGCATAATCATATATATTGTGAGAATGAGTGGTAACAACCAGGTTCATGGAAGCTTAAACTAAAGTATGAAACTAGCTCCTGAAATATGATTAAATTTATAAAACTACCCGAGAAAATCCTCAAAACTAGAATCAAATACCATAATATATGCAAATAAAGTTTCTAGTTATGCGAATAAACAAAATTTGCCCGTGCTAGTAATCAATAGCTACAATAAAAGTAAAATGCTACATTTACTAATACGCCAACGACTCTCCCTAGGAATGAAGCTGAGTTCACCGATCATAATGAAAGTTTCTGGGGACGTGGTATTAGTGATGATTCAACCAAGAAAGTTTCCCATATATTCCACACTATAACTTAGCTTGTCGTAGAAAGCAAAATAATGGAAAACGATGCAGATAACTTAGATAGGAAGAATATTCTTCTATTATCTTTATCCATGTAGTACAGGGTTTCAATATAACGTTGTTGACCTGTAAAGGTATTGTGTAAGCATATTTTTTAGCTATGTTTGACATAACTTTATTTATGGTCCTTAAACATTGTGAGCTAGCAATGGTATCTGCTTGATATGTTTGTGATAGTTAGGTGATGTCATTCGAGCCGTCCAAATTTTAAGTTTATATGATGGTAGGGTTTTATTCAAGTTCATTTGTTTTGAAATTACTGATATTTTGATTCAGGGTTCATTTACAAGCGCTTTTAACAATCCGATGATTAAATTGTTGAATCCAAAAGTTTCACTGTTTATGACGTGCCATGAATATTGAAGTACTTGTTGAGAAAGAAACTGTGGAATATGAGATGATTATTTAAATCAATGAGTTGTGATGTAAATGGTAGGAGTTTGAACTCCTCAACAGTATTTTGCGTTGGCTTGGTGTTTTTTGACTGGTTGCAGAAATTGGGTATATTGGGCAGTATTCTTTGCGACTCTGCAGTAACTATGCAACTTACCGTACTGAAAATACAGCAAAACAACAAGGAATACATATACTTCTTTCGAACACCTTGGCGAATATAGGAAGTTGATGAGAAGTTCATTCTTTTGAGGTATTTGGTTCCTTTTCTGCCTAATTACTGTATTACAAGAATGTTTATATTTTCAGTTGATACATATTCATGTTTCAACCTTAGCTTTTAGGGGATGTGACGATCAACAATCACAAATACCAACGTAATGGCTATGTGATTTTACGCTTCACGGGCAAGTGAATTTTTTGTCTACCTAGGTCTTGCCGATGTACATAACAATTTCTTGCCTATAAACATTTCACTCCTAAAAAGACATAGAGTATTAATAACAATCTCCTTCAATTTCTTCAAGAGCATATACTGATTTATTAAGGGGATTCAATGGCATTATCAGCTGGGATTATTTTCCTAGACCTTAGGTGCCAGAAATCTCACTCAATATTGACACGCTCCCTAATATTAGTATTTTTTTATTCTTGTTTTTTCCAGATTGTTTTAGCTTGACATAGATTGGTCTTCTCTTTTTCCTTGAGCGTTTATTGTGTTTCTGGTTCCTTCTAGTTTATTCTGCCTTTGCTGGGTCAGTATAATATCTAGACACTAAAACTACATATTACCTAAGATCTCCCAAGCTTTAATTCTCAAGAATTATACTTTCTCAAATTTTCTAAAACAATTATCCAAAAATCGAAAAAAAATATAAAGAACAGCGAAAGTTCATGAAAAGCAGCTCATGCGCCTCGGAAGTCAAAGATGTGAGTCCCTTTTGCTTTATTATGGCAATCAAGCACCATTTATTAAGATTTCAGATTCCTTTCCTCAATTATACTGTTCATACTGGGCTCTCTTATCTTCTTAGCAATACTATGCACATATGTTGACTATGCTATTACAACAGAAGAACTCTTATAATTTCTGTTTTGCCGAGATGGTGATATATCAGTTCCTTGTTTTCCTGTTATCTCTATTTTTACTGGTGCTCTGTTCTACTGAATTAGGGTTATCTGAGGGACGCTTCGCACATATTTTCAAATCTTTCGCCCCTCTAGCTTCGGCTATATAATCTAGAAGAAAGCAGTAAGTTAAGTGATTCATGTTTCTAGGTTGAAGATTCATGCTTTTCAAGGTGCAAGAGATCAAGAATTTTGAGGATAGCTCCACAAATTGGATCTATTCAGAGGTGAACTACTATCCTGCATAATTGAGGTCTTTAGCATTGGTTAGCAGGATTCTCTCTGGTACTGGAATATTCTCTAAGAGCGAAGATGGCGGTTGTCCAGGTGTTTCATGTATTGTCTGGATAGGGTTAGTGGTTAGGTGGCCTATTTTGACCAAATAGCTTAGAAGAGGTGAAATCCATGGTGTTTACTTATGAGTCACATCTAACAGCTCTAATATTTCTAGTTTTCCCCTTACTCTAAGTCTTTCGGTTGTGTGTGATGTAGCACCTACGTTTCTTCTTACTGGCGACTATTAAGCATCTTCTAATGAGGTGTATTGGATATTCTTTCTTACACAATCTTCTTTACCTGCAGATTGTTTTCATTTACTGAGAATTTATTGTGATTGATGTTTTTACATACTTCTTTGCTTTTGGGAAAGCTGTATCAACATAATTTTATCTAGTTACCTAAGTTCTAGTTTTCTACATTATATAGAAGTGGAACTGGAACCAGCGCTCTTCTTACATTGAGATATGCTTTTCGCTTTATTGAATTTGATCCAGGCGAGTCGCGGTAATGCCCACTGTATCTTTTATTTGTTGTATTTTATTTAGCACAGCTGGTTCTGATATTCTACTGGTTCTATACACGGCTCCCAGGTACCAGAAAGAAGTGACTCATTTGATTTTTGGTTTTTCCAGATAAATGTTGGTACAGGTTCTCTGATTCATTCCATAAGTTTATTCATGGTATGTTTGATGCCTCTTGTACCTTTTCTTGGTGGGTTTTTAGTACTGTTACAAAATCTGGATCCCTTGTGACAATTGTATTCGAATTTCTTCTCAAAATGTTTATCACACTGTTCCCAATAAGAAAATCTAAGGACCTGGTGGATAACTACTTTAATATCGATCCTATGATGTTCATGCTTCTTTCTGTCTTAATTACTGTTATTCTAATTTGGTTGATTTGAAGGCCAGTTACATGCTGGAATTTGCTGAGCTGTTCCATGAAGCGAATGACTTGGTATCATGTTTAAGTAATCCTGCTACGTCGTCTACAAAAGTCATTACTTGGACATCTTCTTCTCCAAGGTAAACATTGCTTAATGTGTTATTTCTAGTCTAGAAATAGTACTATTCAGGGCTATTATGAATAAGGTCGGGAATGACTAATCTCTTTGCGTAACGCCCGTGGCTATGCTCACGTACTTCAAGATACAGTCTCTATCAATAACCTTGGATTTCATCAGTCTGTAAAGGTAGCTTATTTGCTTCACTAAGTTTTAAGGCATGTTGCGTTCTAATAAAGCAAATTGGATGAACTTATTTGAGATTGAGCCAAAATCTTTTTTGAAATCCATTAAGGTTTTTGGAGGTTCAAGTTTCCTTTTACATTCCTGCACATGATTCTTTTCAATGCTTCAACTTTTCAAAGTGTTGATTTTCCTCTTCTAAATCATGACTGTTATGAAGGTATCTTGTCTACAAGTAGTCGCAGTTTCCTATGGATGTATTTTATCAATATTAAAGCTGTGTTAAAAAGACTTATAGGGCGGAAGTTTTCAGGTTCAGATTTTTCACCTTTGTCTTTGTAAATGAAGACAGCCTTTCCATTGCAAGAAGTTTCTTCATCTTTTGGTTTGAGTTTTGCTCTTACAAAAATCTCTGATGAGTCTTTGGACATTCTTCAGGAACACGTATGAATTTTCAGGTTTTTATTTTACACCGCATATTTTCTTGGTGCTTCATTATTCTTTATTGCTTTTATACCAAGTTGAATTTCATCGGAGGTTGGTGGCACGAGATCAATATTACTTTCTTCAATGTAGTTGTTTGCCATTTGTTCCAGGATATTGTAAATTTATTCTCATGCAAGATCGTTGCTTCATAGCCTGGGATATTTCTGTGTCGAAATTATGTGGTTCCGGAATATTTTCACCCTTTTCTCGGAGTTTACTGTATTTCCCTTGTTGTCCTTCTTCAGCTTAACGTATATAGCTTTCCTTTTACCAAACATTTTTTATTTTCTAAGGGTTTCTCTCGTGTTGTTGTTTGCAAAGTTCAGCTGTATTTCTGAATACAGCTCATCTATCCAATCATTCCATTCGCTTAGAACTGCATTGCGAGCCTGCTTGGAGATTTCTTTTTTCTTTTACAGGTTAAATTTTTTTCATTGTTTTCTCTTTTTTTCTGTGAGATATTTTTTGTCTTTGGAGCAAGATCTATTGAAGTTGTATATGCTGTTTCAGGAAAAATCTCCTGGATTAGCTCTTTATTAAGACTGGTGAGCTCTTGGTATGAAATGGAGTCGGGATTCAACCCTTTTTCTTGGATTTTCCCTGAAAGTTTTGACTCAAGAAACTCGTGGTTCTCTGTTACATATGTTTTTACATCTCTTGTTATCCTGTTTTTTCGCGTGGGGGTTCTGTAGCTTTGGCTGAGTACAGTTTCTATTCCGACGTGGTGATACCGTGCTTCACGGAATACTCTTCTGCTGATGTTCCTGTTCACGTTGAAACTGCTTCCCATCCAGACTTGTTCCTTAGGATGAAATATACCTCCGACGTTTCATTGGCACGGTCTTTCGGGAAGTATGTTGTATACTTCCTTGATCCCCTTTTTCCAGTTGCGAAGCGATCATTTGATATATGTAACTTGCAGTGGCGCTAATATTCCGCTAGCAGCTTCCAACTAACGTTGCTGCTGTTAAGCAAGTCGAGTTTGCGTTTGTTAGTTTTTAGCCTTCTATTTACATGGGCGGTAAAGTCCCCCATTAACACTAACTGTGGTCTCTTATTCACCTTTTCAGTACCTCAGCTTCCAGTTGTTGCAAAATTCTTCTCTACGTCTGGGCACCAGGTCCGGCGTGTGGGGGTAGATACCTCCAATGCTAGGGTTTTCTTTTTTTCGAGGGAAAACTTATTCACAAGGTTTCTGTCCCTGACTTCGTAGACAAACTTAGGCTTGAAACAAGCCGTTGCGATACGAAAGTAGCTATGCCAGTATAACGTTCAGTGGTCTCCGTGAAGAACCACTACCCTTTCTTAACCTGGTCAACAGTTTTAGTTCTTTCCTTAAGTCCTTCCAGTCCTTTTTTTCAACTTCTTGCAACAGCAAAGCGGATGGTGAAGGTGCTGAAGAGTGGAGTTTCTCTAGAGTGTTCAGTTTGTTTTGAGTGAGATCAACTACGTTAATGTAAAGAACTGAGCTTGCTTCGACTTCATGAAGCCTCGTAAAGTCTCAAGACCTGTTAGGGCGGCGTCTGGACTCATGGAAACACTCTGAAAAGTTTTCTTGTAACATTTTTACTTTGTCCAATATTTAAGAATGTATGATCAATCTATGGGCGCGGTTTTTTTTGACTCCGGAGTCAGATAATCCTCGCGATCTCATTGGTCAGATCGATTTCCCAAAATTTTTTTCATCATACTTAGTCTGAATAAAGGAGGCACAAAATGGCGATTTCCCATACTTGGACGAAATTTGCAGTGCGTAGAATCACGATTTTCCCTTACTTCGTCTGAATAATCGATGCGCAGAACAATAATTTCCAATTCTTGGCCAAAAAAGAGAGGGGGCTGGGGACAAAGTAAAGTGTACTAGAAGATAACAAATAAATAATGAAAGTTAAAGAACATTAGAATTTAAAATTACCTGACACTAGCGTAGCGGGGAGCCTTTCATACTCCCCACGTCTTTAAAAATGGCCCCATGACTCGGCCCTCCCTCCCCACTCGGCCCTCGATGAAGATGGATTTAAATCTTTTTCCATAGGTTCAATACAGAAACTTGAAAATATATCTGAACTTTTTTAAATATATTTGTGAACTGACACAATTAGAAGTTTAAGACAAATGATTTTGAAAACTGAAATTAAGAAGATTTAGATTTTTGTTAAAATTAAAATTTAAAACTTAAGTGGGTTGATACTTTAATCTAGGTAAAGTTTTTTCTAAAACTTTTATCCCTTTTCTTTTTCGTTTTCCTTTTCATATTTTTTTGTTAAACTTTCATCCTTTTTCTTTTTCTTTTTCATATTTTTTCGCTAAACTTTCATCGTTTTTCGTTTTCTTTTTCACATATTTTTTGTTAAACTTTCATCCTTTTTCTTTTTCTTTTTCATATTTTTTCGCTAAACTTTATTCGTTTTTCGTTTTCTTTTTCACATATTTTTTGTTAAACTTTCATCCTTTTTCTTTTTGAAATATTTTTTTTCTTGATTTTGTTGGTTTGTATTTTTCAAAAAAAATTTTGGGCAATTGAAAATTCGGCCAATGAAAATTTGGAGTATTTGACTCCGAGTCAAAAAACCTTATTCGTCAACCTATCGTTCTTTGAGTGCATATTGCTGGGCGCGAGACAACAGCTACAACTGCATGAACAATTAAATATCATCTCTACATTTGATTACTGGACATAGACAAATAATTCTTATATACGATATTACAATCTGTTCTTATTGAAGGATATGTACATGGAAACTAATGAGGTTTTCCGTCCCGAGTAAACTAAACCAGACGTGCGCAACCAGAATTATCGCAGACAAGGAGTTAAACAGCGTAGTGTAGATTGCTTTTTGTAAGGCGTAAGACTCTATTTATAACTTCAAGAAGACTTTAACTTTGAATACACACTTTTATCGCAAAAACTTTACACTTAATACCACCAGTTAACGGCCGGAAACATATATTTATGTATTTCATATTTCCAACTTTCTGTACTTGATGACGTGGCGCAGTTAACACTATTTCGTGAGGTTTCACTTATGAAACAACAAGGTTCGCAGCGCTAAAGCCGACTTGTTATAACAGACTATATCACTCGTAAACAAATAAAGCGACTTCAATGAAATTCTGCTCAACAAAACCCAGTAGTTAGAACTAGGCTTATTTAACGGGATAACAAAAGCTTCTCGAGAATAGGTCTCTCGTTATCATGAAATACAGATATTTAGGTAAAATTCATCTCGAGAAGCTCTTGTTAAGATTCTCTCATTAAACACATCTTGTCATACCCCTATTTCTAAGGACAGTCTAAGTTTAGAGCACCCCATTATCACAGAGTTTATCGTATTATTCCGACGGAGGTCTCAGGAAACTTTTGTTATCTTGGTAAGATACTTAATAGTAACCCTTGCTCTATATCAGTATAATTTTGGATCTTTAGAAACTGCAGATTATCGTTGAGTTCCAGTTGTGCACTTCAAAACTTACTTTAGATTTCAAAGAAAACAAAACAAACATATATCCATTTGATAAAAGTTGTAAACAGTCAACAAGAAAGAATGGGGGTATTTTCTGCTCTTTTGTGGAAGAACTATATGCTCAAGAGGAGAAACAAGAAGGGGACAGCGTGTGAGTTAATATTTCCAATTTTCGTGGTTGCTGTACTCGCTCTACTGAGACCAGCTAATAATCCACGTTACGTAGAAGATTTTGAAGATGGATGGATCGCAAGTGAAGATTTTTACAGTTTTCAGTTATCTAGTAGTGGAGCAACTTTTTTTATTGGTAATGATGTCGATTCATTTTTGAGGCCGACCTTAGATCCTCCTGGGGAAGCACGGATATTTCTCCAGAACTATGCAGGAAACAATGGGCTAGATGTCATAGAGAAGTTTAAAAGCTTTGCCCTTGAAAAAGCAGGGTTTCCCGTTGAAAATAATGCGAATGTATCATTCGCCGTAGTTGATGATCAATTCAATAGTTTGACTCCAGGGCTTGATTTTGGGGAAACAGCTAACGTAGAGGAATACGTCAATCTTGCGGACTATGTCTCAGAGGACTTCTCTGAAGACTTACCACAAGTATTATTGCTCATTGAATTTAACCAAGTTGATCTTGCTGCCGCTATTTTCGAGTATACACTTAGACTCCCCGAATCTGACACTTTTGCTGGGGTGGTTGCTTCAGCTGAAAACTCTGGCGCAGAACCTGTAAATAAGGAATTACGGGGGATTGATTTCGAGATGCTCTTTGATTATGATGATTTTATTAGAACTCAAAAGTTCCTCGATTTATTTTCTATCTTGGAAGTAAACCGAGCTACCAGAGCTGCTGAAGATCTTGAAGAAGAGGACCTTAACTTGCCACAAAACTTGATTATTGTTCCGTATGCGGTGAAAGGATTTTCAGTGAACTCATTTTTTGACGGGAGTGAGTTCTTCATTGGTTTCTTCTTTGTTCTAGCTATATCTGGACCTTTTGCTCAACTTGCTTTTCTCTTGATACGAGAAAGACAAGTCCGTGCAAAGGAGTTCTTGCATATTTCAGGGATAACCGATGTGGTTCTACTTAGTTCATGGGCAGTTTCATATGCAATCTATTATTTGGTAGTTGCAATTATTATAGCTGGGGTGAGTGCTCTTGTCTTTGCACACAGCTCAGTTTCCATTCTCTTTTTGATCTATATACTGTTTTTCCTTTCTGTAATCCCCATGAGCATGGTGGTTTCTGCTGTATTTACAAGGGGAAACCTTGGGGCTGCTGCGGCTGTTCTTGTTAACTTTGGTGCTTACATTGGTGCGCAATCACTGGAAGGAGTTGGGATATATGTTCTAGTCCCACACATGACTTTTGCACTGATAATGAAAAACATTGTGGGTTTTGAGACTCTTCTTGGTGGTGTAGATAGTGAAACCATTAATACAGACGTGAGTGGGTTTACTGTTTCTCAAGGTATATGGTTCTTACTCCTTGACCTCGTGCTATGGTCATTGCTAGCACTGTATCTAAACCTAACTCTCCCTCAAGCTACTGAAAATCCTCTCCCTTTCACTTTTTTTGTGGATCCAAATTATTGGAGATCTTCTCGGAAAGTGCTTGATGAAGATTCTAAGAAAGAAGGAAATGCAGACTATACTGTACCAGTGCAAGGAGTAACCGTAGAACCTGTTAATGATACTCTAAGACAGCAAATTACTGATGGTATTGGAATTCAAATCAGAGGTTTGTCCAAGTTTTTCAGTTCTGGAAGTGGTACTGTACGTGCAGTGAATGAAGTTGATCTTGATGTATATGAGGGAGAAATATTATCCTTGTTAGGGCATAATGGAGCAGGTATTTACTGATGTGTTCTTATAATTCTATAGGCAAAACTTCGCTCTTGAGAATCTTGAGTGGAGCTTACAAACCCACAAAGGGTGATGCAAGGGTATATGGCGCACAGTTGACAAAATCTCTAGATAAGATAAGGAGTTCCTTAGGGTTCTGCCCACAAGAAAACTTGCTGTATCCTGAACTCACAGTTTTCGAGCATCTAAAATTTTATCTTAAGGTAAAGGGTGTGGGAGGCAATGAAAGGGTGCTGGTGGAAAGAAGCGCCGCTGAAGTAGGTCTTTCTACAAAGCTGCATACCAGGGCTTCTAGTTTATCTGGTGGTATGAAGCGAAGACTCTCCCTCGCTATTAGCATGGTAGGTGGTAGTAAAGTAGTTTTTGTGGATGAACCTACCAGTGGTGTTGAT
The DNA here is from genome assembly GCA_015227615.1 of Labyrinthula sp. Ha. Taxonomy (NCBI): domain Eukaryota; class Bigyra; order Labyrinthulida; family Labyrinthulaceae; genus Labyrinthula; species Labyrinthula sp. Ha. Next base: position 1,445 of record JAALGZ010000105.1, on the reverse strand, counting down.
CCTTGGAACAGACGGGCTCTATGGGATATTTTGAAAAACTGCAAAGAAGGAAGAGTGATTATTTTGACAACCCATTTTATGGATGAAGCAGAAATCCTCGGAGATAGAATTGCAATTATGTCTGAAGGTACAGTCAAGTGCAATGGCTCTTTTCTATTTCTCCGAGATGCATTTGGGGCTGGATATCAACTTAGTTGTATTAAGACCCCTGATGAAAGTTCTGGGGTAAAATGTGAGGATAAGGTGCTGCAAACTATTTCAGGCTCAGAGTTAATAGCAGAGGAGGCTAATGAACTTTTGTTCTATCTTCCTTCAAACCAAGCCCCAACATTCTCAAAACTTTTTGAAGAGTTGGATGACTTAATTGAACAACAAAACATTAACATCACGACATATGGGGTTTCAGGAACAACAATGGAAGAAATATTCCTAAAGGTTGGACAATCAACTGATCTTAAGGAAGGCCTAAGAAGGCTTAATAGCAAAGGTTCCCTACGGCCAGAAGCTGAAGCGCGGGCTGTAGTCATGAATAACGAAAAAGGCTCTGAAGCAACATTGTCCTCAGCATATCTGAATTTCTTTCCTCAATTTACTGCCTTGTTTGTTAAACGCTTACGCTACTCAAAAACTGATATAGGGGGATTAATGTGTGGATGCTTTATACCGTTACTACTTATTATACTTTTTTTCTGGCTTTTGGTACCGGAGTCAGCTTCTCAAGTTTCTACTTCACTAAATTCACTTACAGTAGAAACAACCTTTCCAGACATCAACACAATTACTATTGGCTTCCAAGAGTACGAGTCCGATGGTGTGTTAAGTTCAATTGGTAGTGGGTCCGTTAACTCAGAAATATTTTTTCCTGGCGTCAGCATTGTTTTCTTGGAGGAGGAAATCGTGTTTGAAGGTGAACGTACACTTGAGAACTTGTTCGGGTCAACTGATTCTTATGCAAGTAATCGTGTAGACAATTTTAACCATAAACTGGCTCTAAACCTCTCTGAGGTTATATTGAATGAAGATTTGACAGGCAGGGATATTCCGTTAACAATATCGTACACGGATAGCTCTGATTCTATAGTAATACTTGCGAACACAAAGTATAGACATGCGTTCCCTACTGGTTTAAACTTGATAGACAATGCACTCCTTCTCGCTAGTGTAAGTGACCTTTCGTTAGATGCACCAAGGCTTAAAGCTTCCAGTTCAACGATTGTTATCAACAACCAAGAAGACATCATCGTTGATAGTTTCGATATTTTAACATACATATTGTTGTTTCTGGTGGCCGTGTCTTTGGTGCCTGGCCCAATAATTGCTTACATTGTTATGGAAAACGATAACAACACAGGGTTTCAAAGCATGCAATTTATTTCTGGAGCCAATATCCCATCTTATTGGATGTCGAACTTTTTGTTTGACCTTGTATTTTGCCTGCCTGTGCT
>JAALGZ010000104.1:0-34579 GCA_015227615.1 Labyrinthula sp. Ha | reverse complement strand
TTTGATTATTACTAGTCAATCAATAAATGAAAATAAAACAACTTCTTTGCGCTTGATTAGGAAAATGTTTTCCAAACCAAGCTTTCAAATATATAAAAAGAATCTTTTTCTTCTCAAAACTCAAACTCTTTATTTGTGTTTTTTTCTTTGCTCTTTCTTATGTGTTACAAATCTACTCTACTTAATCATCCTTTTTAAACCAAGAGACTTTATTGTACAAGATGGAATAAAAAAACCAAAATTAAAACAAGTAAAAGATTATTTTATTATAGGATGGATTTTTATGTATCTAGTTACATCTTTACAACTTGCTGTTTCTTGGTTATATCTAGGACATTCTAATACCCACTTGAACAATAGACTCTCTTCTTCTTTTCTTTTACGAATCAGAACAGTCAGAGTATTTCAAATTATTCTTTTTCCTTTACTTTTTTCTTTACTTTTTATTATCTTATACTTAGAATACTACAAATAGGGAATAAGAGTTTCGCCGAACTGTATTTTCTTCAGCTTTTAACAAAACCAGTAAAATATAAAGACAAACTTAAAATATATATCTTCACTAATAGCAACCAATCAAGAGGTTAACAGTCAGAAAAATTTTATATCACTTCCCTAAAAAATTAAAAGAATGGGTGATAGTACTATCAAACTTAACAACCCGCAACAGTATAAAAACTGGGTTATTAAAATTAAAAGCTTCCTTCGTGAAGAGGGTGTTTGGCTCAGAGTTTCTAAAGACGAACCTGGTGATGAACTTTACACGGGCAAGTCAAAAAGATCCCAAGCCAAAATAGACACAACTGCAACTAGAATTATTTACCAACATCTTTCAGAAAAGGTAATAGAATCCGTAGGTGACGTTGAAGATCCAAATACTCTCTGGGAGAGAATAAAGGATATGTATTCTGCTGATGACGTCTCAGAAAGAGACAGACTCAGAAACTTACTATTCAACTCACCCGGGAATACAGCTTTAGAAAGGATCAATAACTTCGACGTTAATCAGGCACGTTATCAGGAGATAGCGGGAACTCTTAACGACGAGGACAAGATAGCGTGGATCATGAGGATCCTAAAACATCCTTTAGTAGACTCGTTGCAGCAACAGCTCAGGCTACATACTAATTTAAGAAAATATTATACAATTTTAAAAGAACTGAGGTTCATTGCAGAGAAAATGGACAACAATAAAAAATCTTCTAATAACCATTACTCGCAGTCATCGAAACCAAAAAAGAGGTGTGGAAGATGATGGAGAACTAACCATGCGACGAAAAAATGCACGGCTAGAACGTATTGTATTCTTTGTAAGTCGGATAAACATTTTGCACCGGAGTGTCCCAGAAAAGGTGGGAACAAAGAAAATAACGAAGCAAACACGAGAAACGTAACTCAGCAAGGAGAAGAAACCCAGTAGTCTGAAAGCTTTGAAATAAGAACACAAAAATCTTACAATTCAGAAGAAGATACAGAAACTGTGTATGATGAAACTGCAGATGTTTTGGTAGAACATGTCTTAAATACAATAGAAAAAGATAAAAATAAAATACCATTTATCGTAGATTCAGGAGCAAGTAGCCACGTTTTACCTAAAAGATATATTAGTAAAGCGTTTGAAATGAAAGATGTTCAAGATGAACACGTAAACGTAGTAGATGGAACGTTGCCAATAACTAAAAGAGCATCGTTCAAAATAAAAACGGATATGAATAAGGTTCTCGTTTTGAAAGATGCAATAGTTCTTGATACGGATACTTGTTTAATAAGTTTTGGAAAACTTTTAGAGAAAGATCTCAGAATAAAACTAAAGATAAGAACATTGTTTTCGTAAACGAGGATAATAAAATAGTTTTAACTGCAAGGAAAGAAGCAAATAGAGTCTTCAAAACAGAAGCAGAATTCATTGACAACGAAAAGATATTTACAATTTCTGAAGTAGAATATTACCACAAACTTTTTGGTCATCCTTCAGTAATTATATTGAAAAACACTTTAAAGTTTCATAATACAGAAATAAGAGTACCTGATATGGTAAGTTGTGAAGTTTGTGCAAAAACGAAAGAACAACGGGCACCTGTTCAAAAACAAAAAGTGTTCAAAGCCAGCAAGCCTTTATAAAGAATGTAGTATGATACAGTAACCTCAACAGTAAGAGGCAAAGCTGGTGAACATTATTTCATTGTCATCACTGACAGTTTTTCCTAATATAGATGTTTAGAGAATTTTAAATCAAAATACCGCATCCCAGAAAATTTAAAAATGTTATTCAAAAAGATAAAAGGACTCAGCGAGTATAAAATAAAGGAAGAATATATGTAGCAGGGTTCTGAAACTAAAAACTCTATCTTGAAAACATACTTTGACCAAGAGGTTATTAGTTTCAGGTTTAGTCCTGTATATATACCAGAGGAAAACGGCACTGTTGAAAGAGCCAATGGTAGAATACTAAAACTTTCTAGAACGCTCATTTACGAGTCGAAAATAGAAAAAAAAATACTGGACATATGCGACTAAATACGCAGCGTTCATTAGCAACAAAATTTCTACTTCTGCAGTTGAATAACCTCAAATTTGCATCTTATTTAAAAGAAAACCACAATTAAACAATCTTTTTTTGTTTGGTCAAAAGGTAGTACATAGAATTAAGAAGCCTGGAAATAAATTTGCGGCAATATTCAAGAAAGGAACATATGTTCGGTTAAAGAATACTTCAGCAGAACATATAATATTGAATGTCAATTCAAGTAAAGGGATTTTAACAAGAGATGTTCGTCCGTTGAAGAATAACCTATATAATAAATACAAAAATGAAAATAAAAAACACCGGATTCGCAAGTGCAGTTGGAAAACCTCAGAAAGGAAGAGAACACAGATGTTCCAGAGGACTGGGTTAGAAGGAGCAATGGAAAAAGAAACCGATAAGAAGATATGTTGCAAAACAAACACAGCTAACAGCGTTCGTAGAACAAACTTATTCTTTACTTCTAGACCCAACTCAAAGTATTTTTTCTTTTACAAAAGAAAAAGGGAAAAACATAAAAGTTATTCACAGATAAAAAGATACGAAGACAGAAAACACTGGTATCAAGTTTATGATACAGAGCTAGTAAAACTGGAGAAAATAGGCGGTTTTTCAAAGATCCCAATACAACAAAACCACAGGAAGCTGAAGTATTGAACCTCATTGAACTTTACTCTAAGAATTATGACAACGTTCAAAAAAAGCATATTTATCAGGTGCGTATAACTGCAAATGGAAAATTTAGCAGGGCAGCTCAACCAACGTATAGTCCAGCAACCAATTTTGAGTGCATCAGGATGTTTTTCTCAAAAGTGGCGCAAAGCAGCTTGCATATCTTTCAACTAGATGTATCTACAGAATACCTAAACGCTAAATTAGAAACAAAAAGATACTATATCCTCCTTCAAAAATACTTCAAAGATCGGGAGAATTTTTATTGGCAAAGTGAAAAGGTGTTATATGGTCTAAAATAGTCAGCAAGATGTTGGTATGAGCTTCTGGATTTACGTCTCAGGGAGCTAGGTTTCATCAAATACCTCATTGAGAACACCATGTATCGACTTGATCAGGACGGCGATGAAGTATTTCTCATTATCTATGTCGATGATATTCTTCTTGCTTGTCAAAATCCGAAGAATGGTAATGCACTATTCAAAAAATTTAAACAGATTTTCGAGATCAAACATACCGATAATTCCGAGAAGTTCATAGGTTTGGAGATTAAGAAAACATCGAGATGTTATTATTTATTTATAAAAATTATATCCAACCAAAAACGATCACATGCGAAGTCGATAATTCGAAATTCATTGGGATCCCATATAAATCAGGGGTATATTATGAGCCCACAGAATCGAAGATTGATCCAAAATACTTTCAGTCGATAATAGGAACACTACTATTTGCAGCGAGAACATGTCGTCCCGATATCGCATGGGCAGTCAATCGACTTTCGGTCTTCTCGAAAGCACCAGGAATAGAACATTTAAGACAAGCAAAAAGAGTACTAAATATATTTTGCACTCAAAATAACCGGCGCTATCATTTAAAAGAGACATTAACAAAACAGAAATAGAGGTTTATTGTGACGCTAGTTGGAAAATATTCTAGTTAATATGGCGTCTATTGACGGTCATATTATTATCTTGAACGGAACTCCGATAATTTGGGAAACGAAAAATTAAGGTCTCGTAGCTCAGTCGAGTACAGAGGGGCAAACCATAGGAGTCGCAATAGGTGTATCAAATTTAAAATGGTGCACAAATATTTTGAAATTTTTGAGAATGAAAACACCTGAAGTTACAGTATTTTCAGACAACCAAGGTGCAGTAAAGTTACTAGAAGGACAAACAATTAGCGGAAGAAGTCGTCATATCGACATAAAATATTTTGTTACACGCTTTGAACCGAAAAGAAATAGTTGGAAAATAAAATACACTGAAGCAGGAAAAAATTTAGCGGATATATTTACGAAACCGGTCAATAAAGTTATCTTCAAAAACATAGTTCAAAAGTTAATGGACACACTAAAGTAAATTAAGAAATAGAAAATAAAAGTTACAAGTAAAGTTACAAGTCAACTCAAGAAAAATACATTTAGACCATATGGGCATATTGTATTGTATTTAGAATACTTGAAATACGGAATTGGTGTTTGACCAAACTGTTTTTTCTTAAGCTTTTAACAAAACCACTAAAATATAAAGACAAAATTAAAATATACCTATTCAATAATGGTAACTAGTCAATAATAAATAAATTTTCTTTGTTCTTAAAACCTGAGAAGGCTCAACTGGATTTTATTAACTCCAACGAGTACTCACATTATGAAAACTATTTTCCTCAGAAATGTCGATCTTATGAGGGTTGGCATTAATTCTGAAGCCTTACACAAAATTTATCAAATGAAGTATCTTGTTGTAGATTAAATAACTCGTTTCATTTTTTTTGAATTGATGCATAAAAGAGTTAAATAGTATAGAAAATCATTGAAGTCTAAAATAAATATTTGGTTGAAATATCGTAGCCTTAACACGAATACTGTAAATTAAGTTTCCGATAGAAAACTGCTTCTAATGATATCCTGAAACTAGATAGGTTGTTCATAGAACTTGATTTTGTGCTTAGGTTAAGCATAACAACAAATATTTAGAGGTTGAAAAATAGCTTATGCAACATTAAAGCCAGATGTATATTGGAATCGTGCCTTATTTAGTATCTATTTATTGATAAGACATATTGCCCACTTGTACTATGTTATAGCTAAGAAATTGATTATAATAATCCATAACATAAACAATCTTCGAAATTCAGGGTAAATAAGAAGAGGAATTTGTCTTTACTATTGAAATTTATTTTCAGCAATAAATAAACAAGATATTTTATTATTGTTAATTACTGAAAAATCCGTTATTTTTCGTATTCGCCATTTCTTGTTTTGTGAACAATTTGGATATATTCTCATCTGTTTTAGTAGGACAGTTTAATTTATTTTGTAGTGATTTTTGGCTAGAGGTTGATATTTTTTGGTATGTTTTTTTTCCTTTCCCGTTATTATCTCAGTATATAATTTGGATAAAGATGTTTTCTTGATATATTGTACAGGCCATGTTATGCTAGGAACTCGGAGATGATACCAAAAAGCAGGATAACTTATGTTGTTATATATGATTACATATCGGCCTTTGAAAGATGGTTAGACTCTTTGATTGTTTACTTGCTGGGAATTTATCTGACAGAGGTGTTACTATATCCGTGAAATTCTTTATTACATTTTATTGATTTAATTTTTTATTGTGAAAGTGAAGGCTTCCAAAGAAATATTCTAACAGCCAAAACTAAGAAAACATGTTCGTGAGTAAATTCGGGCCAGTTTGACCAGGGAAACCATATCTCTAGCAAATATTATACTCTAGTAGTGCAAGTTTTCTGGTTTATTATTTGCTTATTTCTAAAAGACATGATTTCCGCAGCGAGTTTTGAGTTTTTGCTTAATGGATTATATACCTAATGTTCGGAAGCTTAGGTTTAATCGTGATATATACAATTGGTAATCCAGCTTAATGTATACTTTGAGTAGTTAGGATACTGGAATGACTTTAGAAAGTAGGAAAAATGACATATTACAACAAAAGATCGGAAATATCACGTAAATACATCGAATTTCTTTAATAAAAAAGTTTACTCATATATATATATATATGAACAAATTAAGCAATGATGTCCAACTTTCTATCAATTCGCCATAAAAGCATAAAAAATGCATGCTCTTCAAATTAAGCTTCTAGAATTGATTAGTATTTGACCTTAATAAATCTATCTTATCAGGGAAATCAATATATAATGCTTGGTGCATTAGAAATCAAAAACTTATATAGCATTTGTAAAAATTCCCCGAATCGGGATAAAAATTCAAAAAACTTTATTTTCTATTTGCTAAGAAGAACTAAAATAGATAGCGAAATGTTTACCTCGATCTATTCGAAGAGTTTCCATATTCCGTTTCACTCTGAAAACTATGAATGGGCAATAGAGAGTAAACTTAATAAACTTATCGGTTCAATAAACTAAGGGTAAGTGGTTTGACAGTAATAAATCATTTTCTCCAGTAATTTGAATAATAGAGTTGAATACATCTTATGGGCTTTCTATAATTCACTGCATTAAAGAATATTTCTAAGGACAATATCTTTCTTACTAATTGGAGTATATCGGCGAAGCAATGAAAATATACGATATGGACAGGTATACTAGTAAATTTAGAAACCAATTAAAAGTTCTAGAATATAATTCAGACTCAAGGATAAATCTAACTAGAAACAGATTATTTGTACTAATGAAAATTCTTATTTTAAGAAAGATGTGCCTGGATAGAATTTGAAATTTATTCTCATAGAAAAATATTATGAGCACTGTGACGGTATCCTTAGCATTACATTCAGTTGATAAAAATAAAATATACATAGCTTATGTTATACGACAAACAACTACAATTGGAAAAATACCTTAGCCACCCATCACTTAAGGGAGGATATAGTTCATATCATAAACTAAGACATATTTAAAACCCAGTGTTTTAAATACACAGAAATCATCGACACATGTATGGATGTGAGGTTTAAGTTGTTAATTATTTTATAAGTAGCTTGAGAAATAGGATTGATTAGATTATATAAATTGCTTAGATATATATATATATATATATATTATTGCAAATTAGGACAGTGCCATGAATAACGGAATCCAACAAAATCAGAGGAATAATAAAAGGAGATTTAAATATTAACGAGGATGAGTCTTTAGATAAACAATACCAATAGAACTTTAACATTATAAGCCAGGAGACTTTCAATACATGTGTTCAAGCTAATCAGTCCGCAGTTTTTAGTACCGTAGTGATCCATACAATTAAATTATATAAACATCTCTGTATTCATTCTAAATATTATGATACTTTAGCCAACCAAATAATTTAAAATGTGGGGTATTGTTGAAATTCAAACTGTTCCGATATCACCAGATACTTATATCATCAACACTCTATAAAGTTACAGAATAAAACCTTGAACCTATATATTCGCTCTGTCACCTATTCTTCATGATTTGATCACTGGTGAAATAATGAAAAAGATGACAAATACTCTATATATAGTCTCCAAAATGTAAAAGAACTAATACGGATATCCCAATCCATAGATAGTATAATTAAAAAATGAATATGATATTCATTAGTTTTCTAATATCATTAAAAGAAGCTTCCAGAACAATTCAAGAAATAGGAAATATTTCATATCTTGACACAAAACTTGAAATCGATACATATAATATTCTGCCTAAACAACCTTCACAAAAGCTTCTTGGATTAAATCCTAAACTCAGAAGCCATCTGAAAACCTTAAACAATAGGAAGAGTTAGTGTTGAATCCAAAGAAAATTTTCCTATTGTTATGTCTCAAATATGAAGATATTATAATCGGTAAATAGTAGCTACTATAAACATCATTGCACACATTGAAGCTGCTCTCTCAGAGATGGTAGCAATACAAACTGCCGAAGGAAACAAATCAAGATATCAAGGAAGACAAATTCTAATTTAAAAACAGATAGGAACGGTCTCAAGGCTATGAAACTTTGTTCTCATACTGAAATCCATATCGGTCACTCACAAACTCCAAATTTCGTGAAAGAACAAATACCTTCATGAGAACTCAACCTCCTTAAGTATTAGCATCAATAACCGCTAGCTGCTAACTAATTCTGTTTGAACCTAAGAATCCCTTTTTAAACAAACTTGAAAATAATATACAATACCAACTATATCATCTTTTTACCATCATATACTATCCATTTAAATGACACTTGATCAACTTCCCATGGGCAGACATCTTTGAAACTTGGCATAAATCTTTGTTGGAATATAATTGGATGGGATTTAAAAGATTTAAATCTTTTAACGGTTATTGGGCTTTATATTGACTCATTTCTTAAGTTTTTATCTTATTGCTTCAATTTGACATTAATGGAATACTCATAGACTAAAAATACTGAAAATTTTAGATATATTACAGCATGGATTTTTAAATCCGACCTACTATTGAAATAGTGACCCAGTGAATATTGCCAAAGATAAAAAATAAAATTAAAATTATAAGGAACCAAAACAGCTAGAATCGGGGTCCGGCAAGGGGAATAAATACAATTCAAACATTTATATCACCAGCAACAAATCACGGAGAAATTAAGGATTCTAATAGAAAAGCTCTATGAATAAGTAGCTAGCCAGTAACAAAATAACATAACCAGAATTAGGTGAGATTAAGGACTGGGACTATTTTACTTATTTCTCAAATAATTATAAACGAGGAAGAATACAAAGAAACAATAAATATTATCTATAGTTTTGACTGAGATTTAACGGTTTAAGAATATCGTGTCCACTCATTAACTCTTTTTGTTATTTTGACCAGTTTACAATAATCGCCCTACGTTAGTACCACAGTATTATTCTTTTTTAAAAACTAATTATGTGCTAAAATAAGTTAATTTTGTTTTTGTGTATAGAAAAGCTGATATTCTGGCCTCAAGTAAGCGAAATATAAAGATAGAAATGGATTGAGTAGGTGAGGTATAGTCGAAACTTTGTTTAGTTCTAAGTGGAGCCCTTTTGGTTTATAGAAGGTGGTGTAAATCTGATATTTGATAGAATGTAGTTATTCTTAGAATATAAGTATATATATATATATATATATATATATATATATATATATATATATATATATATATATATATATTGTAAATGATTGTTAAGATTAATGGTAATGAAGTACTGAAATGTAACTGAATAATAAAAAGTAATGATGTGTTTTAGTGAAATACTGTTAAAAAAATGATAGAACGTGGACTGTAGTTAGTTGAATATTGTTTTATCAGAAGTTGCTTAAGGCATAAGTAATTAACAAAAGAACTAAAAAAGGGGTACTAAAAACCAAGAATAAAAAAAAAGTTAAAAAGAATAAGAAACTTAATTGAGAACTAGACGTACTTAATAAAAGACTCAATTTCTCTATACTCTTTATACCAAGAATTTTTATCTTGACTTAAAGTTATTAAAGCTATGCTATACAAACTCTTAATGTCTATTTCATTCATGGATTCAAACAGTAGGCCATATTACTATACTAGAAATTTTTGGTAAAGTAGGTATATATTCAGAGTTATATGCCAAGTTTATGCGCTAAAGCAATAGCATTGAATAAAAACACATTCTATTAAAAAAAATTCACATCTCTCATTAACTAATTGACAGGCTAAGGATAACTTTCATTGCAATTAGAATCTCCAAGCGCATTCCACACAACTGAGGTAATGTAAACGTTTGTGAAGGCATTTGCGTACTGATATCGAAAGCATCGCCATCGCGCTGAGTTCATCCAAGGGTAAGTTTTAAAGTTAAGTTTGTTAAAATTAAGATGGGATTTTGTCAAAAAGTCAAAATAATTTGGAAGATAGATTATCCCATTTCACCTTTTGAACTGTTCGAAGCTCGTGGTGAAAATAGTTATTTAAATATATATATTAGGTGTTTTTCAAAAAAAAATAGTTTTACTGATTATGTTGAATTTTGCGTTGCTATATTTATATAAGCTTGGCTCAAATGCAAACGAACTTATAGAACATCTTGGGGAACTCTAGGTCAAGCTGTCAGTTTCACACGTGTTACTTTAGTCTATACGTTTTAGTTGATATATGTATTGATAATCTGTTCCTTCACTTGTACTAGTGTAGCTATGTATTTACTTTTATTCTTATCTCTTATTTCTTAATTCTATTGGATTGTTCTCCGTGACCTTTTTGGTCATAGTTTCTTATCCAATCAGTTTAAATTATCTAACTAATCATATATTCCCTAATTTATCAATAATCAATAATACAATTCTCAGAACGATTATTGAGGTTTTCCGTCCATATAAATAAAATACACAAGACCTGCGCAATCAGAACGTGTGAACGTAGAGAAATTATAAGCAGTAAAGTGTATTCTTGACAATAAAGTATCCAAATATAGCTTCAAAAATAGCAAATAGTGAACGAATAGTTTCTTTATTCCAAACTTAACTTTTATTACCACCGCTAACGACTATATTTTACTATTCCTGAGTCACTCTTAATGACGTGTTTATGTAATACTAGTTCCCATAAATCATAAATACTCCAACTACATAAATATACACCCTTATTTCAAAATCAAGTCAGACCAATTATTACATCAATTGGAAATAAAGTGACACTTCCTAGTAAACCGATTTTTACTCAACACGATACACTTGTGATTTAGTTTGTTAGTACTTTAGTATTATTCGGCTTTCTTATAGTCTTGGAGTAACTTTATAATGACTAGGACCCTTACTAAGCTTGCACAATTAAAGAAGTCTAAATAAGAAGAAAATATTTCATGACAGTTCCAAAAATTAACGGTTGGAATATAGTAAAACAATGTTAATGTCCAAACTAGGCAACTACTATTACAACTGCAGGACATTGCCCCTTGACTATGTTGGATATTATAGCTACAACCCTACAGACTTCCATCCACTTGCTAAATTATTCTTTCTCGCAAATAATTCCTATTTCTTAGCACCTTTCTTGAACTTAGAATCAATTAATTCTTTGAAGTAACGCGGCATTCTGCAATTTCCCAATACAGGTAATAATACACATTCCTTCCCAAAGTTCATGCTCAACATGGTTTCAGGGAATTCCCCAACTTTACCAAATATCAACTCCTCAGTGCATTTTTGTGTTAGCGGTACTAAACTCGACCTCAATTTTCCTACCTTCATAGTTTTTATCCACACGATCCTATCCAAGTATTCAATATTCTGCTGCTTAAAGATCTCTAAAACAACATTCCTCTTTGACATGATGTTCCACACAGCAATTAAAGTATTCTTCACAGGTTTCCCCAAAGTTAAATGAATAATTTCGTAATCACTTAATGTACCAAACTGATTAGCCGGCCCACGTGTTGGGTTAGGTCCACACCAAGAATACGGTGGATCCATTAATACAACGTCAACTATTTCCTGGTTATTTTCCAAGAAGCTTCTGGCATCTTGAACTATTTTAATTGAAGATGCAATTTGAATCCAATAAGCCTTCTTAATGAACTTGTACTTCAATTAAAATAAATTGCTGATATTTTCATTCAGCGAAACTTCCACATCAGACACGTCAAAATTATCCAACTGTCCCAATTTCACAGCCTCCTTTAACTCATGGCTTATTTCGTCTAAATAGTTGATTAACATTCTCTTCTCAGCATAATAATCACGAGCTTCAATTAATTTCTTTTCCCACTTCAATAATTCAACATCAACATTATGTTTAACTACTGGCGGATATATATCGTTCAAATCTTTACCTGAACGTAATTTCATAACATAACTTCTTAGTCCTTCATATTTTTCGACATCGTAATACTGCAGGAATTGGTATTCATTAGTCTTTTCTTTCACTTGACAGTGCATCTGCTGATATTTCCATATAGTGAAGAATCTTTCCAACTTAACCAGCTTAGAGGAACCAAACTTCTTTCTCACATAATGCGCACAACCATATGCATCCATATTCTTTCTGCGAACTTCCATGAGGTCTAAGTGCATCCCTACGTAACTTCTCACCGCTTGTTTACCACGCAACTTTTGTAACATCCCGTAAACGTGCTGGCGATTTCTAGTGGGGAAATGTCTAGAATATTCCTCAAAGTTTCCAAAAGTGTACTTCTTTACGCATTGACGCAATAATTCTTTCTCAACTTTCGACCATCCCACTCTAAATACAATTTCATCATCAGCTGGAATAATCACCAATTCACTCCAACTGAGCATACTTCCACTACATTTGCCGTAGATGCAATATTCAAATTAAATAATTTTGACAGAATTAGCAACGTTTCTTTAACCAGCAATGATGTTTGAATTCTCAAATATTCCATTACCAAATCAGGGAGATCTTCAGCTATTGTCATTATAGGTTCCCACGCTTTATCATTGTCCTGGTTGAACCCTATCCACCAGACTCGTACTTCTATGCGCTTCCGAGTTTTCTTAAACCACACAGCTCCTTAACCTCTAGCTTGCCAGCATCATCAAGATAAACTGCTTTAGTTGCAGCATTAGGAAGAAACGTGGCAGGTGCAAAAACATTAACCTAGTCGCATGAACTTCCAACTCATCTCCATCCAATGAGCGGATTAAATACACGTGTTCACTGCAGAACTTTACCACTTGGTATGGTCCAACCCATTGGGGTTTCACCTTTTAATATTTAACTGGTTTACTCATCATTAAGTATTCTCCAGTCGCGAAGTTGAGAACTCCAGTTTTCACATTAGCGTTGTATCTTACATTTTGGACTTCTCTCAAGTAAATAGCATATTTAAAAGACCTAGCTTGGTATTTTTCCAATTTAATCATTAGCTCCTCTACCAACTTATTTAAATCTTTTAACTTTTCCTTAGAAAACTCCATGTCCATTCGTTTACCAATACTACTTTCACCTAGCTCTTTGCCCATAAAGATCTGGAACTGAGTTAAGTTACCCCTTGAACGCATCGGCTTAGCATTTAGGAAATATTGCACCCTGTCAACCACCTCTGGCCGACTCTTGCTCGGTAAACCAAATTCTGATAATAAGGATCTAAGGTGCTTCAGAATACTCTATTCTGTACTTCAGTGCTCCCGTTCGAAAACGGTGCATACACACAAGTAAAATAGTGGGCACCACCACTCTGCTTCAAAAATAAATCCACCACCTGGTTCATAAAATGCGAACCCTGATCCGAAACCAATAAAAAGTTTTCATCCAATTCATAAAAACTGTGAAACTTGCATAATATCTTCACAACGTTTTCAGCATTAGCTGACTTACAATGCAATAACACTGTTACACGAGATAATGAATCAATAAGAGTAAGTAAATAACCTTCATTTTTACTTAAATACAAGTAATCAGACAGAAGTATTTGTCTTGTTTTTATCGCTAACTTTGTCAGGTTGAATGGTTTATTAACTAAATTAACAGCTTTCTGACAATGTAAGTATTGCTTCCTAAATTTAAGCCATGTCGTTTTCAAAACCTCTTCTAAATCACCTGAGTACAAACCATAAGAATTTGTTAACCGTTTCTTTTATACTTCATTTACCCATGATTGAAACGAAGATGACCGTGTACTACTGCAGGTAGAATTAGACTCTTTGTCAAAACTATTCTGTTTTTATCTTCCAAAACCTTATTTAATTTCTTCTTTAAATTCTTTTCTTGTAGCTTCTTAACATATAGTTCATCTATTACTTGCCAAGCTGCTAAACTTGAAGGAGATCTCCAGGAAATATGGCTTTCATCAAGTCTTCTGAAATAATCTTCCTGCTATAAAGAAGTGTCTAGTGCAAACATTTCTACAGAAAATGCTTCATATTCAGGGTCTAACCATCTAGATAATATATCTGCAGCTAAGTTTCACTTCCCTTCTATATGAAAAACTTCCAACGCAATATGTTGAACGCTAAACCCCAATTAGTTAACCTCTCTGCATAAGCTTTCTTTGAACAGAACTGCGGGTTTAAAATAAACATCAAGTTCTTGTGATCCGTAAATAAGATCTTTCTTTTAAAATTTCCCCTTAACATATATGCAAACTTCCGATCTGCTTCAATGACCGGAAACAATTCCTTACTGCTTATGTGTCATTTCAATTGGCTACCTTTAAATGATCCAGAAGACATCGCAATAACGTGAAAGCTTGTTAAAATAGAGTTTTTAAACTGTATCTCTTCATCACTTTGACAAAGATAGTAGCTCCAGAATCTTTCACTTGAATCAACGAATATTACCACGTCTTTTCCTGAATCATAATATCCAAGAGTTGTATGAAGACTGTCTTCCAACAACTCAATGAACCTTTTATAGGCATTTTTGAAAGTATCGGTCCATTTGATAGGAATCTTCTTCCGCTCCAGCAGTTTAATTTTCCAAGATATTTTATTGTCTGTTGTAATTAGGGTTCTAACTTCAGAAAATCCTGGTAAGACACCTGCAATCCAGTTGGCTGCAAAAATCATCTGGGCTAATTCATAAGTATATTGAGGACGTTTTCTACTCAGAAGGTCCTTGGCGTAGCAATCGTCAAGTGTGTACCCCTTCTGAGTGAGTTTGTGTCCGCAAAATACAGTGCTGTCACTTATGAACCGGCACTTGTCAATGTTCAGACGCAATTTCTTGTGTTTTACTCCTAAAAACTTCCTCGTATTGTCGTAAGATTCCTGAATCGTATTTCCTAAAAGAACGGTATTGTCTATCCACTGCAAAACTTTTGTTAAAAATAATTTCTGTGGCTTGAGAATCTCTCGAATAATACGTTCACTAAAAAACGACGGGGTGTTACACCAACCTTGTGGTGCACCTAAAAACTTATAACAAAGATCCCATGGAGTGTTGAAAGTAAATAAAGGTTGATTTTTTATCTGTAGGCAAATACTCAAAGCCTGAAAGTAAATCATATTGACCAAAGAACGCAGAACCTCGAGCCTTCCTCAACTGACTTTCTATATTCGGCAAAGTAGAATCAATATTTTTCGTCATTACATTTAAAGGACGAAAATCCACTACAAACATGTACTTTCTTGGCCCGGCTTTCGGAACAACTAAACTCATCATAGAATGAATTGTGTTCCGATTTGGAGCAATAACTTTATTTTTTAGCATCTTGTCGATACGTAAGCGAAGAAAATCTTCTTTCTCTGGACCCATGGGACGTGATTTTCTGACACCAACATCAGCATTTGGAATAAGAGTACGCTTAATTGGCTTCAATGTTGATATCCTGGTTGGACTCAAATCGTCACGAAAAGCTTCTGCGTTATCCAAAAACAGCTTCAGGAACTTCTCCTTCCACTGGTCGCCCGGGTATTTATCTTTATTCTGGTTTACCTTATTCTGTAGGGTACCTCGCAACCTTGCAACATCCTCTTCAACTTTAACATCCAAATTGCCTCCAATGTCCAAATCATCATCTACAAAAGCATCCTCTTGCGGTTCGAAGGTAACAGCTTTATCCGTAAAAAGAACCCTTCCTTTCATTACATAGGGTTCCTCTTCAGACTGCGCCATCTCTGCCTCCATGATTTGGATATCAAGATCTTGTTGAATTTTATTCTTGGATGAAGTAAAGGAAGATATGAACCAGTCGCTTAACTCACGGGTTGACTTTTTAGTTTCCAGCTGAGTGGCGTTAACTTCAATAGGGGTAGTCTGCTTGGTCTTAATTCTGTCGACCAACATCTGCATTGGGCTAATCCCATGTCTCTCCAAAACATCCAACCCGATCAACAACTTGCTCCACAGTTTCACTCCCTCAACTAACAAACATTTTACAGGGCCTAGATCATATCGGCCAACCCCATCTATAACAACGGTAGGCCTGATAACTCCCACTAGAAGCACCTCATGGAAACAAACATTGGCTACTTTTACATGTGTAGGCTCTTCAACTGGAAAAATCCTCTCACACATCTTTTCAACTAACCAACGTGGTGCTGCAGTGATGCCTACTCCAGAGTCCAACATACCATCTACTAATATTTCCTCCCCTTTGCATCTCAAACTCATCTCTGCATCACACTTCCATCTAACCGTAGGCAAAACTGAAGGCTCTGCCATGGATAGGTCCACGTCAACGAAGTTAGTTTCAACCTCTTTGCGCACCGTCGCATCTTCAGGTGACTTTTCCTTATTTTTTAGCTTGGATTTCTGCTGTTCTGCTCTCCTCTCCCGGAATTCTATTCTCCGCTTCTCCATGATGTCTTTAGCTGGACGTGGCAACGGAGACGATACATCTTTACCATCTCTCTTCGCATTTTTCTTAATAAAACATTTCTTCTCTGGATGGCCATAATTATGGCAAAATGAACATGGCTCATCCGATTTCGGTTTATTAAAGGTTGGCTTCACAGGAATAGTAGGATATAAAGTACAAGCTGAAATCTTCTTTGATCGCTTCTCGTGTAAATCATTGACAAAAGGTAAACCTTTCTTTATTACTTTACGCACCCTAGGGGGTGGTATACATTGTAATACATAATTTTGTAGGTTCTCATGATCAAGATCCAATAATTCTGGCTTAAACACAAGATCCTCACTGCTGACCCAAAAATATTTAGGTAATTTCTTTAGGATCGCCAGCGCGATCTTCTTTTTGGATTTAGCACAACTTTCTGGCATCAAGGCAAGTAGTTCCTTGACCTTGGTATACATTATTGCCACCGCATCTTCCTCTCTCATTCCCACTTGGAAATCTATATTCTCGGCTATCATACGGTCAGGCGCACCTAGATCCTGCTTGCGAGCTTCATCCCTCAATACTTTCAGATGGGCGATTATATCATCATTACTCTTAGCCTTGTCTAGCTGCTCGAAATGCTCAAAAAGCACCAAATCCAGTTTCTGTTTCAAATTTATACGCTTTTGCTGTCTACTAGAAAGTCTCCTTAATTGAGTAATCATTTGATCAATCTTCTTAGGCTCTAACTCCTTAAGTGGATCTACATCAAAATTGGGATCTGTTTCCTCCGGAAGTATAGGCTGTTTAACTCCTCGTAACGCCTCTTGCGACACTTGGACAGCATCTAAAACTTGAGTCAATTTCTCAAATAAATCGGAGAAGTCTTTCTTACTCATGTCAATCTCGTACAATTTAGCCCGACATTGATCAACATTCGGCTTTTTTATAGTCTTGAAATAACTTTATAGTGACTAGGGCCCTTACTAAACTTGCAGACTTGAAGAGGTCTGAATAAGAAGAAACTCTTTTATGACAGTTCCAAAAATTAACGGTTAGAATATAGCAAAACGATGTTAATGTCCAAACTAGGCAACTGCTATTTCAACTGCAGAATAGTATATAAACACTTACACCGTTTTTGAAAAACTTTTTTTTTTCATATACCGATAAAGTTTGTAAAAAAAATTTACGCACAAGTTGCTTAGGCAGTTAATTGCTTAAATAATACTCTTATGCCAAGAAGGTATTAAATTGACTTGGACCCCTTTGGCTCTTCTTACTATATAAACCAGATTATTACATATCTTCATGATACCTTCTTGCATATTTGTGAATATTATCTCCTATAAATTCATATACACCCTTCTCTAGATAAGAAACGGGATGAAAAACTAAATTATCTATGATAGCAGCCTAACACAAAAATACTTAATTTTTTTAGCAATAAATTTTTTCAAGAAACAATAAATAGGGTTAACAAGATAATTAAACAAGAAAACAATCGATTTAGAGTGTTAATTGAAGGTCAAATTTATATTTTTCTTATATACACCTTCTCTAGTGAAATCTTCAAAGTTACATCAATAAAATAACTTTAGGTTAAGTAAAAAGGAAGAAAATATCCTACTGTTGGATTAATATTCAAGACTAATATATCAATATCGACATGCATTTAGAAAACAATAGAAAAAAATACTTGATGCTAAAATCTTTCTTCTACTAAAACTTTGAAATCAAGTACTGAAAACAGAATAAATAGAGAATCATCAAAGGAAATACATATTTTTTTTTTGGGAATCTTGCCATTTTTTGCAGATCCACATTGGAGATCACAGTTGTAATATTTCAACTGTACAGCTTCACACTCGCCTTCTTTGTCCTTAGTTTTACTATTGGCCACAATTGATGAACTATACTCGACATTTCGGAGACTTGTAAGTCTTCCGGGTGTATGTTGGTTGGTATCAATCCCCCAAGCTGCAACATAGTATTGTTTAAGAACTTCGCTATAGCCAACTTTCCACTCATAAATAGACCTTCTTAAATTATAAGTGTACCATCTTAGGCATTGATCTCCTTGAATTTGATCATCCAGCATTTTTTGCTTTTTAAACGCAAAAGTTATTGAGTCAGCCAAGTCCCAGAGTTTTTCAAAATTAAGCACAGCCAAGCTATAAGAATAAAGCTTCAGAAACTTCATTACAAACTGATTATCTGATTGCACAGTTGTTGAATAGTCTTCTAGTTCACCATCTTTGGTAGGTAGTTTTATCAGAAACGAAATACCACGGTCACAATATTGAAATCTGTACCAGTTTATGTGAAACACCAAGATAGATGAAGGATGATATTTCATGAACATATGGTCTAGGAAGTGTGTCACATAATTAAACTCACTTATCTTTTGATTGTTTATTCGTTCAAGGTTTTCCGAATGTAAACACTCATTAGTGCTCCTTGAATATTTACCTTGTTTTGTCCACTGCATAACACAACCCAGGAAATCTGTTAGTGCATTTGGATGGCCTAGGTATGTCACTAATATTCCGTATATAGCCTTAACTCCAGCAGACCATGAAGGGCAATATCTTTTTCGCTTCATTCTGTACACTTCGTTTACTTTACTCTCCAAGCATTCAAATTCGTCCTCTTTAAATGGCTACACTCTCAACTCTTCTTGTTCACCTACTGGATCAAACTCTGTTTGATACTCAATTTTTACTGTGCACTCACTATTAAAGGTAAAAGCAGTTCTGCAAGCTGCCTGTTCTTCATATATCAAGTCATCATAAAAAAGTCCTGCACTTACACAAGTCGTTGTAAGAAACAAGAATAAATTCGTCATATGACTTACCCTTTAAAGCTTCATGCTGAACCTAAGCATAGATAACACGAACTCCATACATATCTCTCTCTGCTTTACGTAAGTTGGCAATTCCTTTGTACATAGCTCTGGTGTCTTCGTTGGCATCAGGCACTCTTTTTGCCTTTGGACACACATACTCTGGAAGTATTTTTCGCCAATCTTCATGATATGGAGTCCCTTCGAGTAATAACTCAAGGAACAACTCCTTAAACTCAGCATAACTTTCAGCATCATCTGGTAAACCAAAATGACGTAAAAAACACAAACGGTGTTGAGATATTTCTGGAAGTATACTCTCAGTAACATAAGATGCAAATTCATCAAAAGATACTTCTCTATGTTTATGTTTGGGAATTCGATCATTTTCATCATATCTGAGTTTGTTTTTCCATTCGCTGAATGAAGGGCGTCCTTTAAGTCTGGCTTCCTGCCAAGAACTCTCTATAGCCGCCACCATACTAGGAGTCTGCTGTACATTCCAGAAACCTTTTCTAAGATCGGGCATTGGTGTATTTCGTTCTCTCTGCTGGGCTTTTCTTTTCTCGATATCTTCCTCGCATTCTGTGAACTCGCCCCAGAACTCGTTCTCCAAAAATTTTGAATAGTTGTCTGGCAACCACTCACGAACTCTTTCAAGTGGATAGATAGGAAACAATCTATCTTTGTTATTAACTTCATTATTATGAATTAATTTGTTTGGTGCAAGTTCGATATTAACATCAGGAGATTTTGTTATTGTCTGTTTTGTATTCTTGTCTCTCATGTACATTATTTCAATAAAAATGTGAATTCCATAGGATTGCCAATAACAGCCAAGCTAGAAATATACATAAAATTCTTCCTATATGTATTAATAACTACAATACATTCTTCTATTAACTTACGTTATATATAATAGACATTTGTAAAATAATATATGTCTATCAAAGCCATTTATTTGATATTAGATTTCTTGAATTGATTGTCTCCTATATTAAACAAACTCGTAGACTATCAAACAGGCTTTTGAAACAACCACTCGAATATACAACAAATTGAAGTACTTGATAAAATCATAAAGAAAACACTGTAACGAGAGATATATCTTCAAATCATGTTCATTGATTTTACCAAAACTTTTGGTAGTAGTTCGCACAAGTTTATGATATTAGCTCTGGAAGAACACCATATACCAAAACAGCTCAGCAAACTCATCACCACTCTTTACGATAAAATTAAAGTTTTTGTTTCAGACAGCGGAGAAAAAAAGCAGCTTGGTAAACATAAAAAGATGGGTGCTGCAAGGGGATGATTTATTGCCAAGCCTCTTTGGTCTCTGTCATGACTCTATAATAAAGAGTAATACCTTTTAAGGTACCAGTGCAACAACCAAGCCTTGAAATAACTTAAATTCGCAGACGACTTGGTACTGCTAACAAGGAATGGAGCAGGAATAGTCAGCTTTGTAACACAGCTGCAAAACCTCCAACACCTCGTAGGCCTAAAATTTAACATTAGTAAAAAAGATTATACTCACAAGCGAAGGTTGCAGTCTAGATGATAGAATCATAGACATAGATATAAATAGAATATTAACCAACTTTAATTATGGGCGTTGTGATAGATATTTCCACACGAAAACATAACTAAAAAATCGCAAAAGCTGTAGGTCTTGTAATAGGATGCGCAACAGAAAAAGATCTGGGACTTTACCTGTTAAGGACAGTAGATCGATCATACACGATAAGATCCAAGCCAGAAGAAATAATATTGAAGTAGGAGGCAACCTAATCCAAGAAGTTACAAAATAAAGATACCTGGGACCTATCTATGACTCAAAAGGCATCAATGCTGATGGCATTTCCAAGAAGCTAGGAGAAGCCCACAGCCATATCAACAGTTTCGGAGACATATTATTTTCCCGAAAATCCAGAAAAGACGAGAACTTACTTGGGAGGAGCATTTGTAGTACCTCAAGCCATATATATACATATATATATATGTATTGTATTGAGCTGGCTCTTCAACAAAAATATAACAAAACTCTAACGAAAACATCAAGAAGGCTGAGCAAAGACAATGAAAATATAGATGATTTCATTTTTCAACTGAAAGAGGGCAATTTACACCTTGCAAACATATTAAAAAAGTGCCAGGAAATGCATAAATCCACAGCAGGTGATGTTGTAGATAAGAAGCTAGTAGCACTGCGAGAATATCAACTCCAAAAACCAACTCCAAAACCAGCAGCAAAGCCAATTTGCTACTCTGAAGTATCTGCAAAATTTGGATAAGAACCAGTGCTGCCCGAGGGCTTGCGACCAACACACTTTTCCCGTCACCCTGAAAATGGAAAACATCCTTGAAACTGTACAGGAAACAAGTAACCAGAAGAGCATTTGGATAGGAACCAACAAGTGAACAGAAACATAAACTTTGACACAAAAAGGAACACTAATTGGTAATAGGACTCAAACAGGAGCATTAACGTGAGCAGAACATCAACAGCATCTATCCTATGACTAAGATTCAACAGCCACAACAAACCCACAGCAAGCACAAGAACCAGCATATCACCTAGAGCACTAAATGAAACTTCAAGAACAATCACTAGAGAAAGAGAGATTAACCTACTGGACTCTATTCAACTGGTGAAGAAAATAAACGTAATCCTTTCAAGAAAAAAATCCGTCCTAAGATAAAAAACATTAGTATATCAACGTTAATGACTTGAAAAAATGTCACTGGAAAACCAAACTACATGATAACTAGAAAAAAGCATAATTTAGTTCAAATGAGGCCCCGAACACTCACTAAGACCATCTATAACCTCCACTATAAAGAAATCAAAATCCCTAAAAAAATGAAGACTACACCCCAAAATAACAATAAACCTCACCATCTATGCTTCCCTTCAACATCACAGACTTAAATTATAGCTACCTAACTTCAAACAAATCCAAAAAGGATTAAAATCACCCAAGGACTATCATAAGATAAGAACAGGTCATTCGAAAAGCAGAATCCGGATAAGAATGAGTATAACCGTGAAAGTAATGAACAGGAACATAATAGAGAGGTATATCAATGTAAATATTCAGCGAAAGATGCTTCAACGGTTTGAATTGAGAAAATTTAACGTTATCTTTTCAATCTGGGTGGTTTGTTAATTTGATTATGTATTATGTATGGTATTTGAAGTTTTTGGAAAAGTACGGAATGGATTAATTGATGGATAGTTTGACAAACTAGCTTCACAGTATCATGTGTTGTGCCAATAAGAATAGATCACAACTAATGGAACATAATAGGACAACAATGCAATACAATACAATAGTACGTAGCTTTCTTTGTAGTTAGAACCCATCTCCTGTGCTTTTAGGTCAGGGAGACTAATTAATTTCCTTAGAACTTAAGAATAAATCCTAAGATCATATATGCATTGATTAAGGGCTGCAATATATGCTACTATTAACTTTAGTTAGAAATAACGGACATTTGCAGAATAATACATGTCTATCAAGGTTTTTACTTGGACAATTCACCAGAAATTGATATATTTCGCAAAGTTTTTACAATATAGAAATATCACATGATTATATTTTGATAGCCTCATTGGATTCTAAAGATGTCACATATGGTGCCCAGGTTAATCGAGTCTTAGTGAACTTATCCCAACTTCGTTTCTGTGAAGTACCTTCTGTGATCTATAAAAGAATAAGCTGTTAAATCTAGGGCAACTTAATATTACCACCTTTTCTAAGAGGTATAATGAGGTAAGAAATTGATAAAAGGACTATGTAAACAAAAATAATAAATCTTAAAGTCATGTTTAGGAAGGAAAATATTTCTTCATAGAGGCTACATAGGAGTTTGATGGTGTAACTACTATGGTATTTAGTGCTGTGACTTGCTAAAATTTATCTATGATTCTTTTTACTCATTTTGATTCAGATTTTCAATAAAAGAATATGCATTTTTATTATCAAGTAATAAGCAATAATAAATTGGGCCTTATCGCCCACCTCTAAAAAAACCCATCTTAATTCAAAACCCAACTATAAATTACACAAAGTTTTAAGCTTTTCGTGTTCGAAGAAAGAAATAATGGTACAAATCTAATGAAAGACATTATTACTGCGTTATTCACATTCATGACATTCTTTTCGGTAATAAATTGAGCCTTGATGCAACTTGATGAGGAGAGGGAAAAATGTAGACTTGAGAATAGTCAACAATAAATCCTTGTACAGGAAGTTTAGCGATTGTTTCGTACTTTCTATTATACTTTCTAACCTCGTTTTGAGGCAAACTAAACTTTAAAGTTCTGAATTTAAAGTTAATGTGTAAATTTAATATGTAATCTTAAATTCTTAGCACGAAGACCACAAGAATCTTCACATTAATATCTCAACTTCACCGTAAGTTTTAAAACTAAAATAAATGAAGAAGGGAGAAAATCATGGGGAAAGAACCCTACTTGTCTACAATAGATTTTTTTTTATTTTAAGTTCTTAATTTATCATCTTTTTGCTCCATTTGCTTCAGGCTCCTACACAACTCAGGATCTAGGCAAAAGTAATACTCCTTAATTTAAGTGTTAAAAATAAACTAAATCTCTGATATTCTGCACTTCTTCTATTTTTCAATAATGAAGAACCAAATATACCAGGGACACCAATCATTCTAATGCTAAATCTTGATTCACATGTTGTCTTCTCTATTGACAGAACTGCATTTATCTTTGGATAGGTACTTGCATGAAAAGTTGAATCTAAAACATCATCTATAATAAAAATACCTTCCATACATGTAACTTTATCATTGTATATATATCACCATCAGCACAATCATACATATTGACACCAAGGAACTCTTTAGTTTAATTCAGAGTATAATTAAAAAGTTCTACAGAGGAAAGATGATATTTCTTCTTCAGCTTATATTTCCACCATTAGAAACCAAATAGGATTTTAAAAATATAAAATTTTATTTTTTTGTGAATAAGTATATATCTTTTCTTTCCTTTAAAGATATTTAGGACACTTAGATCCAACGGCATTTTCATGGCCACTTTCAAAAAACAACTCTAAATTCTTTGCATGTGATCCAGGATATCTTTGATACAAAATATTTACTTATTTAGAACTATAGTATATCTTTAATATTTTTATTATTATTATCATCCAATTATATAATCTTTGATGGGTTATTTGCATATACGGAGATCTCCTTGCCATTTCTTGATTTCTGTTGATACCATTGGATTCACGGTAATGTAATATTGAGTTCATTTTAGTATATTAGAAATATGAAAATATGAAAAAGTAATAGATTTCTTAAGTTAGTTAAGCTTTGTGTTAAAATATAAAAATGTCACGGTTATACATTATAGTTTTTCATTTTTCAAATGATACCAACCAAGTTTTATAAAAACAATAGCAAGATATTTAACTTGTAAAAACAAAAATATCACTTGTCTCCCATAAATACGTCAGAAAAACGACTACAATACGACTTTTTACAAAAAATAAGAACGTAGATCTGGTTTAATTTATGCTGGTACTTTTCAAGTAAACTTATATGTTCCCTTAAGCATTTTATCATATGTAAAGGCTAAAAAACATGTTTTTTATGTAAAAAATTGCAATAACATGATAGAGATTTGTATAATTAAGACCAATAAGAACTTCAAACTATATTTTTCTTCTTCTCTAAGCTACTATAAATTTGTTCTAAATAATGTTAGAGCTAAATTTATTGATATTTGACCTATTTGTAGCTCATTCTTGGTTATTTTAAAGTCGAGTTTGGACTAAAGTTAAATTTAGCCAAATAACTATTGCTGAGATTAATAGGGAAGTTCTTGGAGTTTCCTCAAACAAAACTTAGAGGTACCCTAAGTAACCAATAGCTCTAGTTGAATACCGTTTTCCAGGATGTTTTGCTACTTGGTATTACCCGTTCATGAATATTTGACATTTGAGAGTATCTTTTTTCAGAGTTTCTGAGATGTTGGAAATTGGGTACATTGTTATGAAGTAAATATAGAATACACCATTTTCCAAACAAAATTGTTTCTAGGCCCAAATTCAGCAACGAAAGAGTTTTCTTAAGCAGTAAAACATAATTGGCGGTTGCTAACATTAATCTTGTGCAGGTAGTTTTATATGTCTTACAAAACTAGATGAGTGGTTATAATTAGATTCTTATAAAATGTTGCACCACTCGACATGTGTCCTGAGAATTCAATCCATATCTAACATTCCATGACAGGGTTTTTATCGGGGCAAAGCTTTTAAAACCGAGACTCAAGGAGATTAAACAAAAGGTAGCGCTAGCATTTAGAATAATGAGTATAGGTAAAATTACTCACATCTCCGATTTGAGAGTTAGCAACACTAAAAGGACACAGTTTCCTCGATACAAAGTTAAGCTCCGATATTTATGGGCCTATATGAAATGCTGCCGAATCTAAGCACGAAATTTTAATTATCTAACATATATTAACCACATTACATAACCCGACATAACATGAAGACTTGTTGAAATCCCAAATGTGTATCTCACTTAAATAATCTCATTTACAATATATATATATCAATAGCATATACCCGAAACCTCATTGATTAAATCAATAATATTCCAAATGAATAAAGGAAATGTGGCAAGAAATTTTACCGCAAGAGCAAATCATTTGAATGTATTTAGAATCGTCATTTTTTCTGTAAGAATACACCTTCAGGGATCACCTAAAAAGATGCTGAGAATAAACAATGCTAAGTTAATAGTCCCTACAAAATAGAATATAGATATATTAAAAATGAAAACCTCATAATTCGACCCATAAAGCTAAAATAAGAGTCTAATATCTTCATTATTCCAACAAAAGAAAGAAATATTTCTGAATACAAACAACTATGAGTTGTACTTGGAGCTAATATTATAAGCTATATCCAAGTGTTAAAAGCGTTAATGAAAATAGCATGAGAAATAACTCAATCAAACTAATACTAGGAGCTTCATAAAGAGATAATTCTCTAACCAAATTAAGAATTTCAAAGATCAAAATGCCGCACTCACGACTTAATCCATTATATGAGGTTCGGTCTAAGAAAATCTTGGTTTTAAAATGATTCCACTGCTAATCGGAGAGACTGAGAATAAACACGGTTCTATTATTCAATTTAATTCCAGATGAGAATTAAGCTATGTCAGATATGAAAGGAAAAATCTTGAAACATATGAAGTATTACGACGAATTTGTAGAGTGCTGATGACGAAATAAATCCAGTCAAGACATAAATGCCTTTCTGGAACCATTAATGTCAAGTAGCGAAAAATACAATTTCCGCCCTATATAAATAAAACCGAAGAAACAGTATCCTTTAGAAATATAGAGTTCTAATACAGTTTCTTACTCAAATTTCAATATGAAATCTTTGAAAAAACAAATATTTCACAATAGTTTTCACTATCCGGAAACGAAGTTACATATGACATGTTTTATATAGCCCTATGCATATATAGAATAATTTTATTTAGTAGCTAAAAACTTTCGCCGTCGGACCCACCGTATAACTAATCTATAATTATAGGAGAACTCCATATTAATAAAGGTATACAACTGGAATACTATTATGTCATGAAAACAAATGGCATAAAATACATTTCTCTTCCCCTTTCTGGATCAGATTTGTAGCATTTTCTTATTCACGTGCAACGAGGTAGATAGACAGAGGTCTCTCTTTTTGAGTAACATGATATTTTTTACGTATTCGGTTGTGATTTCCCCATGCAATAAACCTACATTTCCTCTTTCCCGTAATGAAAAAATATATTAAATATGAAATTGTGAGAAAAAAATAATGTTACCTATCAGACATATTAATCAATTCTCAAAGTCAATAAGACTTTAAATTTTCTATATATACAAAACCATCGAAGAAATTAAGAGCACTTTTGATGTCAGAGCTACCAGTGGCTTTGAAACTTACCCATAAATTTTGCTATGGTGTCAGTATTTATTATATATATATATATTGTTTGGAAAGGTATATTAGAGGAAGAATAACCCATCTAGTGCTAAGGATTGGAACATATTCTTTTTTGTTGAATGATGATTTCGTTTATATTTTTGAAAGATTTCAAGGAAATTATTAGAGACTTTAAGTACACTTTAATAAAGTATACTTCAATCGTAAGAATAATCTAAAGCGATTAAAATAATCTTTCATCGAGAACCCCAAATATCACCCAGTATTTGTATCATTCATATCTTATCAAAAAATACCCGTTTCCCCCTTTGTAATGCATCAAGTCAGCTATAGTAGTCAGCAACTTGCGTAATTTTTATATTCGTCATTTTTTATGTATTGAATTCATTCAAAGTGTATGAAAGGTTCTTACTAAAGTAAAATAATTTGGGCGATGAAATAATGCATAGTAAACCAATTCAGTATTATGTAGTTAACTAAGACTCTCTAAGGTAAAGGATGTTAGAGTATCCGTGAAAACTTATTTTCATGAAGCTAGTTGTCTTTAATCTGAACTCACGATATATAAACATTTTTGTGCAAACGTGTGAAATAGTCACCTCATATAGTTTTTGTACAAGTTTACCTTTTTATTATATTCAAAAAGATAAAACTCTCTAAGTTTCAAAAAGTTCCCTTTATTTCTCTAGAAATACTTTGTTTCTAGTTGGTGATATTGGATTACTTTTCTCTGTTTTTTTTATTTGTATTTCAATGACATAGGGTCTCCCGAAAATGACATCTGCACTAACTTCTTAATAGTTGATATAGATTTATTCGCAGTTAAAATACCGAATAATCAATATGTAGTTCTGTGGTAGTTATATTTATCCTTATTTGTTAAGTACAACTATAATTCATATGAATATATAATATCTAAACATAGAATATGTGGCTAAATCAAAATTTATTTAAGTGAAAGAGAATCAAATAAATTATACTTATTAGAATATTTGTATATATGAATGATCTATGGAAAGCGGTGTTAAATAATTTTACTTTAAAGTTTTAGCACAGATAAGAAGAGTTCTATTAATTTATCTAAACAATTACTTTAGCGGCTATAATTATTTCTAATTTGTTGGAATATCATTCGGGTACTGGGAATAATTAAAGTAAATAACCTATGGATATGTATTTATAAAAGCGATTTGTACTATTTGCATTGAAAAAATGTCTAAGATGTGTAATAAACGTTCGTGATCGGAATTTTGTGTATATCAGAGTTTTTACTGTTATTTACCTAAGTTTACTTATTTTGCAGTTTAATAAAGTAATTCACTGTTGATGGATAAGGGATAAGGGGGAACCAGACCCGATTTACAGTCAATATAATTATTCCCCGTCACATTACCTTATTTACTGAATTGGTAGTATTTTCTTCAGTAATTTCCTTAAGTCTTACTTTGATTATTTTGGTTTCAGTTGTATATACTTGCACAATGGATATAACCTTATAAATCTACTTATATTGATAACCCTCGAATACCCGGGCTTAGGGGCGTCGTTTTACGAAAAAAAAATCATTACACAAATATTGTTAGCAAGACTTTTGGGATTTGGAATTTTTGGTGATATGATATTCCTAAAATGAGATTTGAGTTTTTTCGTATATCTAAATTCATCAAATATTATTTGAGCTGTATGTTTCAAGTCCTATTAATATAATTTTATTAGAGTTTTAATGTTTTAATTATTTTGAGTCTCAAAGCTTACGTGTTTTAGAAAGAAAAAAAAACAGTTAAAAGCAATGGAATATAATTTAGTTTACTGAATGGAAATGTTCCTTATTTCAACCACATTCAATTTACCCTTGTAGAATAATTCTCTAAGAAAAAGCAAAGATACAACCTTAAACTTCCTCAAAAAATATAATTGAACCAGGTTTAAGTTCTAAGGTTCAATTTGCATTTTTCTCAGTATTGTATCCAGCTTTTCGGAAAGCGAATTTTAAAGCTGTAAATGAAAGCTCTTTATTGAAACAAAGCAGATATACTTTGATTTTTCAAAATGAAATCCAATAAATTTGTTACTTATATGAGAATCTCAATATATATATATATATATTGATATATTCATGTATCAAGAACAAAGTATTTAGATGAAAATACCTGAAGATAAAGAACAAACTACATTGAGGGGAAGGGAAACCTTGTCTGAAAATGCATCTGAATTTCTATTTATAAACTAAAACTTAACTTATTTCCCTTAAGATTCTGTTCCACAAAAGCTTGTAATCCCTCGGTTCTATCAACATCTTAAATGACTGTTCCTACAGGACTTTCTTGCTTGCTACTATCTTCTTAGCATCTAAATTTTAAACGTATCTAACAGAGAGATAGCGAACTCCCGGATTAATTTCCACCCGAGATTCTGTCTCTAGGAACACGCCCCTGCTCGTTCAACGTAGAAACTTCATGTTAATACTTCGTATCTCTACAGCAGATGCCGAATATTTTTACTATCTTCTTCTCTCCAGGGTTGCTAGTGCAGAAGTACTCTCCATACATCCAAACTTTTTTGCCCTATTGTGCGACCTCTGCAACTATCAATTGTCACTTGTTTGAAATATGCTGGGGGTTTGAACCTGTTATATTTAGAGAATTTTTCTTCTTAATCATGTTAGTTTTTTTCTGTTTCTAGAGTGCTTAGATAATACTTGTATTCTAATTTAAAAATCTCTGGGGATTATGCTTTGTAATATGGGTAATAATAGTATACATAAATTACACGCAATCTTTCTAGCACCGTTGTGGAGGATATGGAATATGAATTCTTGGGTATGGGTTCAATTTCTATAAACTAGGAAAATTATTGCAGCACGAACCAGGTTTAATTGAAAATGAATAAGCTAAAAAATTCCAGAAAATCCAAGTATCATGCTATCGAAGAATACGGATCAAATGATGAAAATATCAAATGATACTCATGCTATTATCAACACTAGGTCAAAGTATCTGTTAAAAACTGAAAAACACTGAAAATAAAACTAAAATACTCACAACTTGTTTTATACATTACGATAATATCAAACGGCAATTCTAACCAGGTTATTTACTTCATCATTTGTAGTCTATTTTCTATAACCTGTATTTTTTACGTTTATGAGAGTCATTTAACTATTTCAGCAAATTTTGTTTAAAGGAAGCACAGACTTTGGTCTTCTATTATATTATTTGTTTTCTTCTTACAACATTTATAAACTTTCCAATTTTGATCTTTTTCCTAGGTTCTCTTAACCGTTGATGTATCGATACAGGCAAAAAGCAATTCTGCTAAGATCGGATACAACTTTCCTTTCTTCGAGACATATTATGGGATAAGAGCGACTCACTGGATCAAGAATCTAGTTAAGATCCGCCAATAAGGGTGCTAGGTAGTACCAACTTGGTGTATTTATTATTAGCTAAACAGAAGTAACATTTCTCTGTATTTCAATTTTTCTTCTAAACTCACTTCGCCAATAAGAGATACTTTCCTGTGAAAGGTTCAAGCATATTCTTTTCTCTCATTGTTCATATTTTGCTCAGTTTTATTAGCAGTGTGATAGGGCCCTGGTTTGCTAAGTTATTGCCGGTTGTGTTTTATTAAATTTAAATAGCATATTCGGTGTTGAGACTTATCTAAACTCTTCAGGATAATAGTTATCTCCTTTAGAAAACAGTTCTGCTTTAAGTCATTTTATGTATGCATAAAGGTTCTTAACTCTACCAGCCCTACCTTGAGAATAGAAACTGGTTCTGGGGGAGGGTAAAGTTTTATAGTTGCTAAATGTTGATTTCTGTTTCCTCATTGGTGGGTGAGCGGGTTTGGGCAAAATTTTTAGCTATTCCACCGATTATTATTTATCATGTATCTTAGGCTATTCTGGCAATTGTTCTTGTGCTGATACGAAATTTTCAAAATTTCTTAAATGATTCGCATCTTTTGTTTCAAATTTACGAAACTGCATTCAACTTTTTCTCAAGTCTTGTTTTTTTCGGTTATTTTGCTTGTGAGGTTATAAGCGGACTTGGTTTCGAAATCCTCTAGAGATAAGTTTATTCGTTGAGCCTGAAGATAAAGTTAGTCAATATAGTCTTTGGTGAAGAGTTTTTTGTCGTTTTCTTAAACTGTTTTTTCCTCAGTGATCAATAGTTCCCAGAGTTATTAATAGATCTACAACAATGATTCTTTTCTCAATAATTCATTTTGCATTACCTAAAAGGATTTGTCAAAAGGGTGCTCTTGTCAACTGTATTCAGAGATAGTTTCTTGAGCTTCTTACATCATAATCTTTCTTTATAAGTGATAAAAAGGTAGAAAGATTATTTACCTATTCATGCTTCTAGTTTAAGCCATAGTTGATCTTTGAAATTTTTGCAGTTTATTAGTATTATCTTGTATTCACGATATTTGCAGAGTTTCTTTCCATGTACCTAAAGTGTGGCACCTTATTGACTTTTCATGAAACTATAATTTACAAGGGTTGTTGATCACATTGTATTCTGCTCTATACATTATAACTAAGTTTTTATGAATAAGGATGGTAGGGCAGCAAGGGCTATATAAGTTATGATGAAATCTTTTTTAACAGGTTTCTAAGACCGGAATTTTCCAGAGTAAATGTCATTATTTTTGATTTTCTTTGCTCCCGTTTTCTAGTAGGAGTGCTGAATAGTTAAGTTAACATAATTAAATCCCTTCTTAGCATTTTCCATTTCAATTTATTCTGGTACTTAAACCATATATTCCATTCACTGTTGATTCACTGTTATTTGCGTGTTGGCGTCACAAAAATTAAACAGAAATATTTATTGCCTTTAAGGAAGAGAACTTTTTGTACATCAAAAGGAAAGGTCTTGTAATGTTTAACAGGTTATCCAGAGTATGGTACATTAATATTGAGAAAGGATAGTGCTCTTTGGTTATCTTCCTTTTATCACACAAGATTCTATCTGTGTCAAATACTGTTTGAGCCTGCTTACTTAACTTTATATCAAGTAATTTTTCTAAGGTGTTTATTTTCCTCTCTAATTTCATATGTTCGATGCATCGCCACCGATGCAACTCAAGAT
Organism: Labyrinthula sp. Ha; assembly: GCA_015227615.1. Taxonomy (NCBI): domain Eukaryota; class Bigyra; order Labyrinthulida; family Labyrinthulaceae; genus Labyrinthula; species Labyrinthula sp. Ha. Next base: position 2,280 of record JAALGZ010000104.1, on the reverse strand, counting down.
AGAGTAACTTGTCATTTTGAGGAATTCCACTACTTTAGTAGCAACCCCTACAACGCAAGAGCGTCTAAGTCTCAGGTAAGGGCATAGTTCTCAACTAGTGTAAGCTTATAGGTTTAAAGGTGGTCAAAGTTGTCAATAACATTCTTATTTAACAGGAATCTTGCATCTAATGTATTAGGAAGTACCTTTTGTTCCACTGACAGGAGTTTCTTGTTAAAACAATTTCTTTGTTTTGAAAATTTCATTTGCCCAAAATTATATTTTTTCAAATCTAATCAAATGAACCAATCAAAATCGAGATTCACTCTAAGCAGTATTTTTGAACAATATTAAGAGTTTAAAATATATATGAAATAAACTGTATAATATAAAAAACGAAAGATACAACCAAAAATAAAAAATAAAATAAATGAATTTCAGTATTGAATGTATTGAAGATGAAGAATGTTCAACTACTTTAAAGTGCTTTGAAAGTGCTTGGTTTGCTGAAAATGCGCTCGGAAACACTTGTTCTTGTCACAGGTAGTAAATTTACCTCTAATGGGTTAATTATAGTTATGGATGGACTGGTGAAGAATGTATTCAATTAGGGCCAGGATCAATTTCTGTGTTTTTAGTCTGTGGTTCAACTATTTTTCTTTGTCTCTTGTACCTTGGTTTTGTTGCCAAGAGAATCTGGTCTTTGATTATTACTAGTCAATCAATAAATGAAAATAAAACAACTTCTTTGCGCTTGATAAGGACAATGTTTTCCAAACCAAACTTTCAAATATATAAAAAGAATATTTTTATTCTCAAAACTCAAACTCTTTATTTGTGTTTTTTTCTTTGCTCTTTCTTATGTGTTACAAATCTACTCTACTTAATCGTCCTTTTTAAACCAAGAAACTTTATTGTACAAGATGGAATAAAAAAACCAAAATTAAAACAAGTAAAAGATTATTTTATTATAGGATGGATTTTTTGTGTATCTAATTACATCATTACAACTTGCTGTTTCTTGGTTATATTTAGGACATTCTAATACCCACTTGAACAATAGACTCTCTTCTTCTTTTCTTTTACGAATCAGAACAGTCAGAGTATTTCAAACTATTCTTTTTCCTTTACTTTTTTCTTTACTTTTTATTATCTTATACTTAGAATACTACAAATAGGGAATAAGAGTTTCGCCGAACTGTATTTTCTTCAGCTTTTAACAAAACCAGTAAAATATAAAGACAAACTTAAAATATATATCTTCACTAATAGCAACCAATCAAGAGGTTAACAGTCAGAAAAATTTTATATCACTTCCCTAAAAAATTAAAAGAATGGGTGATAGTACTATCAAACTTAACAACCCGCAACAGTATAAAAACTGGGTTATTAAAATTAAAAGCTTCCTTCGTGAAGAGGGTGTTTGGCTCAGAGTTTCTAAAGACGAACCTGGTGATGAACTTTACACGGGCAAGTCAAAAAGATCCCAAGCCAAAATAGACACAACTGCAACTAGAATTATTTACCAACATCTTTCAGAAAAGGTAATAGAATCCGTAGGTGACGTTGAAGATCCAAATACTCTCTGGGAGAGAATAAAGGATATGTATTCTGCTGATGACGTCTCAGAAAGAGACAGACTCAGAAACTTACTATTCAACTCACCCGGGAATACAGCTTTAGAAAGGATCAATAACTTCGACGTTAATCAGGCACGTTATCAGGAGATAGCGGGAACTCTTAACGACGAGGACAAGATAGCGTGGATCATGAGGATCCTAAAACATCCTTTAGTAGACTCGTTGCAGCAACAGCTCAGGCTACATACTAATTTAAGAAAATATTATACAATTTTAAAAGAACTGAGGTTCATTGCAGAGAAAATGGACAACAATAAAAAATCTTCTAATAACCATTACTCGCAGTCATCGAAACCAAAAAAGAGGTGTGGAAGATGATGGAGAACTAACCATGCGACGAAAAAATGCACGGCTAGAACGTATTGTATTCTTTGTAAGTCGGATAAACATTTTGCACCGGAGTGTCCCAGAAAAGGTGGGAACAAAGAAAATAACGAAGCAAACACGAGAAACGTAACTCAGCAAGGAGAAGAAACCCAGTAGTCTGAAAGCTTTGAAATAAGAACACAAAAATCTTACAATTCAGAAGAAGATACAGAAACTGTGTATGATGAAACTGCAGATGTTTTGGTAGAACATGTCTTAAATACAATAGAAAAAGATAAAAATAAAATACCATTTATCGTAGATTCAGGAGCAAGTAGCCACGTTTTACCTAAAA
>JAALGZ010000103.1:0-42351 GCA_015227615.1 Labyrinthula sp. Ha | reverse complement strand
TATACCAGATCTTCCATTGTATGTAAAAAATTTTGTTGTTTGAGGGAATTGATGTGTTGAAGCTTCTTCTTTCGGTGTTCCAAGATTCGAATCAGGTTATTGGACTAGGAATTCTATATTTAAAACGCATGCTACAAGTATATAATATGCATTAATGCTTGCTAATGTGAATCATATTGAGAGATGGACTGGTAGATATAGCTGGAGTACATTGAGTGTGATGAGCCCCAGGTCGTATTAAATTGTTATATCTGAACAGTGTGAGAAAGCAAAGATATTTTACTTTGAGTGAAGAGCATTTAATTCATAATTAGATCGCTAATTTACCAAATTAAGCTTTCTCTAACTTTTTTTAATCTTAGAATATTATTGATCGACACTCAATCAAGAGTGAAGCTTTCATGTTACACTATTTTTCAAGAATTTCTACCAAATGGGACACAAATTTCTTCTAGGCAAAACTAATTGTTTAAGTTACGGTTAAAAATTATTGCAACAGTTTAAACTTAAAAAATTCCGTTTCAAGGGGCAAAAACTTCACTCAAGTTTGTCAAAAAAGTTGAGGGTAAACAAAAAACTAGTTCCTGTAAAAAAACAGTTAATACACAAACTCTTAAGAGTAATCTTAACAAATTGTTTCATTTAGCGCATCACAAAAAAAGCAACATGTAATAGTACCACTGAGGCCAAGGTTGTATAGATTGATGTTAGCCTCAAACTGATGGGTGATTTTTTTGAAAGTCTTCGGTAATGTGGTTAATCATCTCCCTGAAAGCACGCCAAAACCCTTTGTTGCATCTTGTGTCTTTCAAAACTAGTCATGTATTTACTAGGAAAATCTTCGGACAACGAACAAGTAATTTAAGACACTTTGCCCTTCTTGTAGTCTTTAATCATGTTACATGTTTCCTGAACGGACTGAATACCATGCTCTAGGTGTTAATTTCAAGAGTTTTTCTTTCGAATCAGTCTCTTTCTGCAAAGTGCACTCTAATATGTTGCATGAGAGTGACTTTTCCAAGTTGATTGTCAAATTATCTGTCCTGGTTCCTTGTACTCGGCTGTACCTATTAAACTCGCACCCCATGCAAGTGGGCTTCCTTTGTTAACGATCAAAGACAAGTGATGGGCTTAAAAGCCCCAACATCATTGGTTGCACTCAAACTCCGACTATGTGATTCTGTTAAGTATAATTGCTTCCAGGTAGCTCTACAGCCTCAGGATGGCCATACTTTGTATTTGGAGCAAGACAAACTGTAACCTGCTTCATTAAGAATGATGTTCTATGAGAACACATTTAGTTCTGTAATGTCATGCACATAGGGTTTTGACTTCACATTTTTCCCCATTGAGTTTGCTCTAGTCAATTCATGAAACACCTTCTTAACCGTATGACACTTGCAATGCAATGTTCCGAAGATTTTGGCTACATTTACTTCAATACCAAATTCTAGGATCAATTTCATTGCTTTAGTATCAATTTTAAATATTGTCTTTAATTTTAACTGTTCTGAAGCAAATCTGAGTGAGCCCCAGTCAGAAATGACGAGTCATGAAGTCTACGTGTTTCCTTTAGAGGTACCCCATCAACAACATGATTGATTTTGGCACAACTTCTTACAGTCAAACTATACGCTGAGTTTGAGTCAATATTTTCATTCTATACATGCACTATTCAATTTCAGTATTTTTAGTAATATTTCGAGGCTTTGCTACCATCTCTTCATTTATCTTCTGCTCAAGCTATAATTATACTCTTTGCCACAATTGAGATATATTCCTACCCATTAAAACTGAATATTTTTTGAGTTGAAAAGTAATTGGTTTTTTATGAAAGTAAAATGGCATTTCTATGTGGATAATATTGTGTGCAGAAATTTTGTTTGAGGAGAACCTTTTCTCTTTTGTCAAATATTCTTACCACTTAAATAGACTGGCTTGATATCTAATAGAAATATAATACCAAGCTGATATGCAAACTGCAAGCTACATAACTTCGCAAAAAGAAAATCCTGTTTTCCTTCTTCCAAATTCTTTGTATTATAAATTTACAAACCTTTTGTAAACAGAAACTATTTTATTTTCATAGGCCTAGTATTTGAATGTGCTTCGTTTTATTTCTTTGAAAATTGTGAATTTTCAATTTTTCACTATCTAGAATACTTTTTATAGAAATAGTATTCTATGTTTAGCTGATTAATGCTTGAAAACAATTCCTTAAGAATCAATTTATTCGCAGCTACTTTGTTGTCTGTATATAAATCTACTTAATTCAACTTGATACTGAGAAATTCAAATTTAATCTTCATCCATTTGAGTCCCTTTATCACCAAACTGCAAGCCAGGATTTCTGCTTCTGTCGAACGGACGCTTACTAGTTTCTACTTCTTTGTTTTATATAAAAGTATAGCATCCTTTACCTTTATTACATATCTTGATATATTATGTATTCCTTCCAAATAGGCATAGGAAGCATCTGAATATGCCTCCACTTCATATTTTTTCTGTATTCGTTGCATATTTTAATACAAAAAACTTCGTATTTAATAGGTATTTTATGCATCATTTTCATTTTCTTAATTGTGAAATCAAAGGTTTTGAACCTTGCTGAACCAACATATTCGTTTGGAATGAAATATTTGGACTCCATACCCTGCTAATATAAGTAAGGTGTCCAATCAAACTTTGATATTTTCACATTGGTTCCAATGGCTTACTTTCGAATCCTCTATCAATATATTAATTAACTATGAGAGGTTTTTGAATAGAATGGTTTTCCTGCTCTTCAAAACTTTCAGTTATCTTTTCAATGTGTCCTTTAGCTGTCATACACAATGTTTTTCATCTTGTTCAAACTCAAATCTAACATAGTTGTCAATATTTAGGATGTTTTTGTTTACGTCATACTACCGTTTTAGTCCGTCAAAGACCCAGACTAAGTTATGGTGTTCCTTGACTCCAGCTGCATATTGTGAGCATAAAGTATAGCTAAAATATTTACCTTCTCATGGTAAAAGATTGTTCTTTCTTCCACTTCTACTTTAAATTCAGGTTCTTCAAGTTTCTTCGTAATTTAGATGCATCAATAAAGCATGGGGGCTTCTCTTAGGCAATAAATAGCTTGAGAAGACTTCCAAATCTTGTCTGGAAACAACCTTTTAACCTCATTGACAAATAATAATAATAAAATTTATCTAATTTTGCGTTTAAAAACATGTTCTTAATATAAATATCCAGAAAGACCATATTTTTACTTGCAATTATGCATAAAAACATCCTAATTAGCTCTAAACGAACCGTACGAGAATATTATTTCAAATATTCTTCCTGTAAGTCACCTCTAGCGACAGATCTACATTTAAAATTTTGTTTTTTGTTTTTAGTAACATTATCATATTTTTTAGAGAAATCTTCCATGATTAGAATTATTTTCCTCCAGAACCTTCAGTTTTTGGTACTAAAACCATCTTTCCAAGGTCAATTAACTTTATTAATTCCTTTTCACAGGCTCTAAACCAATCTTCAGAAGATGGTTTAGGGTTAATCTAAAAATAATTTCGTGGAACCCACTTGTCCTTTTTGACAGACGCATCAGCAAAGCCAGTTAACTTTGACTGTTCAAACAGGAAATTCGCATTTTCAAACAAAAACATTGTGTCACCATTGACCATATCAGCGTATGTTAAACGCTGTGGTGGTTTAGTTACTCTTATTGACCATCTTAAACAATGTTTTCTAGTAACAAAATTTCTACAATACTCTTATTATTATGTTCTTTATTAGTAGCTTCCTCAGAAACTGTGTTTTCACCTTTAGGAGAATTCTGTACTAAATTTTTCAAAGATTTTTCCTACGGGTTCTTAGTCTGATGCGATTCAGTGTATGTTAAATCTTCATTGGTTAAATTTGGCGGCATAAAATTATCCGGTACAAATAATTCACGTAAAGGTTCGTCACTGAGTTGTGACACCTTGAAATTTTGAGATTTGATTAATTCCCGTTTATCTTTAGTGAGAATTAATGCTTCGCCTGTCCTATTATTGAGCCTGCACTTATATGCACTATGCCCTTGGTGTTTGCAAATGGTGCAATACCACGGATTCTTGCATTCTGACTTAAAATGCCCAGGTTGATTACAATGAAAACAAAAAAGTGCAGATCTGTTCTGTAACTTTGATCTCTTCACGTAATCCTCCTGCTGTTTCTCAGCAATGACTAGAACTTTCCCGTAGATCGCATTGTATCAAGTTTTATTTTCAGGTGATAAACGATCGTTAAGAAGTATTTGCTGTTGAAGTAAAGAAACAGCAATTGATGATGGAGCTAATAGAAACAGTTTATGAATGATCTTTGCTTCTCACATTACTCCACCTAGCATGATGAAATCACGGTAGTTTTGTTAAAATTGCTTTGTTTTTCTAGGGAAAACGTCCAGAAGGGTTATATCGTTGGTTTTCAAGGGTTAAAAGGAAGTGATCTTTATCTCCTATACAATATTTTTCAGTATTCTATAACGCAGTGGATGGTCATCTAACTTCATGGACCAAGTAATGAAGCGTGATATTAATATGACGTCTAAGAATGGTAATGGCTTTCACCTTTCTCTCCTTTTCAATAGATTGAATAAGTCCGAAAGTATCAGGTGTATAGACGAGGTTTTCTTGAATGTTCAAAGTGAATTCTAGTCCCTTGGATTCTAGAAGTATGGTAACGTACTCCTTCCATTCAAGGTAATTCTTCTTGTTACATAGTATAATTTCTGGAATTCATTGCATCTTGATAACTTCTTGAGTCCCTACTGTAAGTATATTTTTAATTATTTTATAGTGGATTTCGGCTGTTAACCTGTTGATAGAAGATCTTTGTTGAATAATATTTTTATTTTTTAAAACTCTGGCTTGGTTTCATATTGAAGTAGAACACCAAGCTGACATGGAAACTACAAGCTATATACTCAAGTTAGATGAATATATCCCAGCTATATCTATACGCAAACACTGGTTCTAGAGATTTGAAAGTTCCAAAGAAGCCAAGTGCGAGATTTTCCATTCTCAGGACAGCACGCTGGGACCTATGTGAAGAAGCTTGACATAGCACAGATGAGGGGTGGCGAAAATCATATGCAACTGTCATAAAAATGACAGATGCATTGAAACAAAATGCAGATGGTGACTTTTTCGATGTGGATATGTCACTCTCTCAAAATTCTGGATCAACAATCTTATCACCGAGAAAGAGGAAAATGCGAAGAAAAGGCAGTGTAGTTGCAAGTCAAAGTCGCTTGAACTTTAACACTTAAGTAAGTTTTCCTATATAGTACTCACCTACAGCCTTTGCTTCTAGCAACTCCGTTTTCTCATGTGAAGTTTTCCTATACAGTACTGACTTCACAACAACCTCGATCAACATCTTCATTGTAATTAAGTAGAAACCCTTCAATCACGTCTTCGTAAAACCAAATAGAATACTCTGAATTGAAAACCCTGTACCTCATGGTCAACCACGGAATTATTTTATGCATTGTGGGATAATAAACGTATGTAAGAGCTGCTAGATGATCAACCACGGAATTATTTTATGCATCGTGGAATAGTAAATGTGTGCAAGAACTGCTAGATGATCAACCACGGAATTATTTTATGCATCGTGGGATAGTAAATGTGTGCAAGAACTGCTAGATGATCAACCACGGAATAATTTTATGCATCCTGGGATAGCTTCCATATATATCTTGAAGGCCTTTTAAAATATCAGTTTTGAAACTTTTCATCTAACACTCCTGTAAAATAAGAACATCCTGATCCCTATGCCCACCCACAATATAAATTTCCTCTTGAAAACTAAAAGAAATAAAAAAAAAACTTCTACCTAAACCCCAAGCAAGGGTTATGGATCTGGTTCTTGCAGATCTGTGTGGGTCTATGGTTAGCTTTTTACAAAAAGCTAACTCTAGCCCCTGTTCTAGTTAGTTCGTACTTGATTCTTGAACCATAGATATGTCCCCTTCGCATAAATACATAACTCTTACTTTTCCTGTTCACTTCTTCGATCCTTGGTCTTTTTCAGGTATAACTTTTGTATTTTCAAATCCGGTTCTTAAAACCTTGAAATCTTCGAGAATGGTTTCAATTTCCATATCTCTATTTCCAACTTGAACTATGTGTGTACCTGGTTCATTTAATTAAAGTTTTTCTTGTTTTCTTCTTCACTTGATCAATTCTTGAGCTTCATCGGATATTTATTATCCATTTGTAATTTTAATTGTAATTGTTGGTTTTTAATTTTTAATTTTGGGCAATTCTGTTATTGGTACTAATGGTAGAGTGGCGTAAATTACGCCAGCGTATAAAACCCCGGTTCCAGTTGTAAACGTAACATTCATTATCGGAAATTAACGAGGATTATCGGAACTTACTGGAAATGTGTCTTAGGTTTCCACGTTTCGCCGATCTCAGAATGTGTTTGCTGTGCGAGGGTAATGTCACCCTGTGATAAAATGGAATATTCAATACTTTCGCATATACAGAGCGGGCTAAGGCGTTCAACGCAATCTGTTCACACTAGAAAACAACATACATTTATGCTTAAGATAAACATGAACTCCATGAGGAAATGACGACGAATAACTGATTAGAACCTTTTACAGTTCTTTTTATCCCAAATAGTGCTCATCTCCATAACTTTCTTGAAAACAAAGTAGACTAAAACTGGATAATTAAAAACCAGAACCCCAAGAGGACACTATCAAGTATGTACAGTTTTGTATACTTTAGTGAAATAGAATATAAATATTACACTACACTGTATTTTATATAGAACGGAGAGTTTTAACCACTAAAAATATAAAATACAGAATCTAAATTTACAGCTTTCAACAGGTTAACAGCTGCTTTCACAATATAAAGTTTTCCTTACATCTCTTTTCAAATAAAAAATAAGTCAGAAAAGGTTACTAAACTATCTTCTCCATATCAATACAAAATATGGACCATCGAAGTTAAAAGTTTCCTTCGCGAAAACGGTGTCTGGAAGCGTGTCAGCTCCAACATCGAAGGCGATGAACTATCTACAACCAAAAAAGGGGAAAGACCCCAAGTAGTTCTTGACGCGGTTGCGACAAGAATAATTTACGAACACTTATCTGAAAAAGTTATAGAAGCAGCTGGGGATATTGAAGATTCTCACACCCTATGGACAAAAATTAAAACTTTGTACTCTGCAGATGATAAATCAGAGAGAAATAGACTGTATTCTCAGCTCATAAAGTCTCCAGGTACAACTGCAATGGAGAGACTGAACAACTTCGATACAAACCAAAAAAGGTATCGAGACATTGATGGCAGGTTAAATGAGGAAGATAAGATCACAATGATCCTCTGCATCATCAGAAAACCGTTAGTAAATAATCTTGAACAACATTTGAGATTGCATGAACATCTTAGAAAATATGATATTGTCTTGAAGGAGATGCGCTTCATAGCTGAAAAAATTGACTCAAGATCCAATAAACCAAAGCCTAAAAACAATAACAATGTGGGAAATTACCAAAGTTTGGCATATTTTGCACCCGATGTGGTCGCAAAGGATATCTGCAAAACGACTGTAAGTCAAAAAACTTTTGCACTATCTGCAGCAGTAAATCACACTTTGTACCACAGTGCAAGAAAAACATCAAGAAAGAAGAGACAAGACAGATGTCGGAGAGCAACAAGACCAGTTTCGAAGTTGACAGCGTTTATCTGAAGACGAAGAAGATAATCAAAGATCCAATGACTCATCTGAAGAAACGGCGCTTGTCGAAGAACTAGCGTTGAACCTAAAAAATAAAATTGATGACAAAATAATTATGGTTGTTGATGCAGGGGCTAGCAGTCATGTTTTACCAAGAAAGTATCTCCATTTAGCTTCCTCGTATAAAAACGGAACCCCAACGCAAATCCAAGTTGTTGGAGGGGTAGTCAATACTGCTACAAGAGCTGATTTTAGAATAAAAAACAATACATGTTATATTCTCGAACTAAACAATGCTCTTGTTCTAGATACTGGGACGCCTCTTATCAGTTTTGGGAGGTCAATTGAGTTAGGAATAGATATGAAGATCAAGGATAAGTTACTACACTTCGAAAATAACAAGGAGGTAATTCTGTGAGCCATAATCATGGAAAACAACGTGTTTAGGACCACAGCATGTATCCTTGGGCGTAAAGAGTTATCTGCTTCATCAAGATCGGAGTATTTCCACCAACTCCTTGGTCATCTCTCTTATTCAAGTTTGAAAAATACTTTGTCGTTTTATAACGTGACAGCAAATTTGCCCAAAATTATTGATTGCAGAATTTGTAGCATTACAAAACAGAAAAGGCTACTAATTCATAAGAATAAACATATTGTTGCAGAGAAACCACTTCAGTGGTTTTACTGCGATACAGCGGATACCACTGTGAATGGCTTTAAGAGTGAGAAGGGCTTTTACCTGATCACTGACGCTTTTACTAAATATAAACGCCTTGACGTGTACTTTAAAAGGACTGATTGCAATAGAATTCTTCAAGAATATATTCTCAAAATAAAAAATTTAGCAGATGAAAAGGTAAAAAATGTCTACATGGACTAAGGAACCAAATTTAAAAAGGAAAAAAATATTAAGTTCTTTAAAAACAAAGGAACAAACTATAGATTTAGTCCTGTAGAGACGCCTCAAGCTAATGGAACTAGTGAGAGAGCTAATGGCAAAATACTTCAATTTATCAGAATTTTATTGAAACAATCACAATTACCAGAAAAATACTGAACATACACAGCAAAATATGTTCCATTTCTCAATAATAACACAGCTATTTCAAAATATCAAGATACACCGGCCTATACACTATTATGCAAGAGGATCCAACTCAAGCATATATTAATCTTTGGACAGCCAGTCGTGTATTTTATTCATAAACATAAAAATAAGTTAATAGTAATATATAGAGAAGGAATTTACCTTGGAGTATCTGATTTATCTGCTGAGCACTTCATATTAAATAAAACAACAAGGAAAGTTGTTGTAAATAGGAACATTAGGCCCGTATTCAATAAGCTTTACAACAAGTACGTGTCACATAATCAGAATACGTTAGAGGCCGCGAAAGATCCTGCAAGTGAATTCAACAACATCAGAAACTAACCAGACAATGAGAATAAAACTCATTGGGTTCGCAGGTCTGACAGAAAAGTCAGACCTACCCAGATGTATTCTCCAAAATGGACATCCATGAAAAAAATGGCAGAGGAGCTACAGCTGGTAAACTCCCCTACCCTCATCTTATTTCAACTACAAAAGAAGAGAAAGGACCTTCCAAAGAATTACTTCCAGATAAATAGAATGGTTGATTCGGATAAGTGGGAGAAGACATATGACGAGGAACTGAAGAAGTTGTCAACGATCGGCGGTTGTACTTTTATATCCAAACATCTTATTCCAAAAGACACCGAAATACTCTCTCTTGTCGAACTTTTCTCTAAAAAATGTGATTCAATAAAAAAAGATATGAGATATAAAGTCAGAATAACTGCGAATGGAAAATCTTCGAAGCCTCTCCAGCCAACTTATTCTCCTGTATCCAACTAAGAAACTGTCAGATTATTTTCTTCAAAGGCAGCAGCAGAAAATCTACATGTCTTTCAGTTGGACGTATCAACAGCTTATCTTCATGCCTCACTAGCAGCACCAAGATACTATGTTTTACATCTAAAATATCTCAGAAAAAAAGACAATTACCTATGGACCAGCAAAAAAGCCATATATATATATATATATATATGGACTAAAAGAGTCCGCTAGATGTTGGTATGACCTGTTGGACTCTCAGTTATCGAAGCTGGGCTTTGTGAGGGATATGATTGAGACCACAGTTTACAAATCAGTGGTAAATGGGGATCTTGTAATTTTGATAATTTATGTTGACGTGTCAGCATACTGACCTTGCTGCCCGACTATTGTTCTCAACACGTAAAAGTTATATACAGTATGTTCGCTGTTATATAAGTCAGTGCACACCTACTTGTGTACTTTATGTAAGTAGCCTAGTACATACCTATGTGTGTACTACTCTGTAATATAGTTCTCGTATCGGTTCTGCTATATTCTAGCCGTTAAACTATGTTATATTAGAGCGTTAATATCTAACTAATCATATTCTGAAAGAAGTGCACAGAGAAAGACAGACGATGTTTTATTTTCTTGCAAAAATAAAAAGACTGGTAATGTCATATTGGATAAATTGCGAAAGCAATTCGAGATCAAACACACAGATGAGACAGAAAAATTCATTGGCATTGAAATCTCAAAATCTGAAAACTTCCTAACATTACATATGAAAAAAATATATCGAGACAAAGTCAGAAATTTTCGAGATTGGAAATTGCAAAAATACCGATTTGCCACATCAATCTGGCACATATTTCGAGATATCCGAGAAAATAATAGAACCGAAATTATTTCAATCACTAATCGGTACACTATTATTTGCGTCCCGAACATGCAAACCGGACATTGCATGGGCACTCAACCGGTTTTCAGTTTTCGCTGCAAATTCGGGTATTGAACATTTAAGACAAGTCAAGAAGGTTTTAAAGTACTTATTTCATACCAGAGAATCCAGGATCCGTTTCTCGAGAAAAGAAAAACGAAATGTGATAACCTTATTCGTAGATGCTAGCTGGAAAAATGTTCCGGTTGACCTCTCCACAATAGACGGACACGTCATATTATGGGATAACGCACCGATACTATGGAAAACGAAGAGACAAAATCTAGCTGGTCAGAGCAGTACTGAAGCTGAGACACTGGCACTGGCAAGAGTGGTCTGTAGCTTAAAATGGATGCTTAATGTAGTAAATGTTAGTTGTTCCTGAATATAAACATAAGTTGTTTGCGTAGTAGGCTGTGAAGAATTTTCTTAGTATGGTGGTTTGGTAGCCAGGGTATTTTAACTTAGCACAAGTAGTTCTTATAAAAAAGTTAGAATACCAAGGCAGACTTTAACTAATAAAAGTTATAAATATAAAACAACGTTTAACAAGGTTAACGGCCGAAACACAGCACATATAAGTTAAAGTACAAGCGAATAAGAAATAATAACTGTTCTACAATGGAACAAGAAAAATAAACGCCAGGAATTATGTTAACAGGAAAAAAGAATTTTATGGAATGAAAAACATATACCAATATTTTAATTGAATCAAAAGAGTTAGACTTTGTATTAACTTCCAAGGACAATTTGGTAGAAGAGAATGCCTCCAGTCAGCCAGAAGAAGGTAAAAATATAACAACGGTAAAAGCATCCAAAGCAAAAAGTGTTAACAATCATCTGGAAACATCTTGATATATCACTTCATTATTTAATCCATGGTATTAAACAACCTCAAGAGGTAATAGAGATAATTGAAAAGTTCTGCATTGGGAATAAAAATTAGAAGTTGTTACTTTAAGAAGACTAATTAAGTAAAACTGCAGGGAGATATTTTCAGGAATGGCTGAGGAATTTTAATACTTCGCTTAGAAATTTCAGAATGTTGGGTGGTCAGTTAAATGAACAGTAAGTGATCCATAAACTGTTTCTTCTATTTCCAGCTACAATGGATGCCCTTTTATTGAAAAAAGAGCTAGAAACTACTGTACGGTTTCAACCACATAGAAAACCTAAATATAATGAGGTATATGGAAAACTACATCTATTGGCGGAGAAAGCTCAGGAGGACTATGTAAAGAAAATGAATTGTAGTGGAAAAGCTTTGTCAATAATTTGTTATAAATGTTATAAGAAAGGTCATCGTAAGTATGAATGCACAAATGACTGGTATTGCACCATTTACAAAGTTACTGCACATTCAGCGTGTACATGCAAACGAAATAAAACTAAATATGATACGATAAATAATTCAGAAAAAATGAATACAGAGAGTTTTGTCAACGCATTCATTGGGATATCCTGGCTAAATGAACCTTCAAATATGATATTCAAAATTGAAGACAAGATTCACTACAAAAATACATTGATATTGGATTCTGGAGTTAGTTAACATATTTGTGGTAGACAATATATTTGCTATATGATGGATATAGAAACAATGAATTCACCAAAAATTGTAAATGCAGCTGGAGGAAAACGTATCAAAGCACGCAAAAAGGAGCCTTTGATGCGGTACTTGACAACAATCAAAGAATAATACTAGAAGATGTTGCAATTTTTGATGAGTATTGAGTACGTCTAGTTCTCAATTTACACTTCTAACTTTTATTTCTTCCTTTTCTTCTTGGTGTCTTAAACTCTTGTAAAACTTCTTATCTATACTTCTTAAGGCTTAAAAAACTTATTTTAAAAACTATATTCAGCAAACTACAGTTCGTGTTCGATCATAGCTAAAACTGTATTTCACCAAACCACGTCATCACATTTTTCTCTTCCGTTAACTTCCAATATGACATTACCACCGATTTTATATTTCTAATAACATCCATTTCCTTTAAGTCTAAACAAGCTTAAATTTTCCCATAAGAGCTCCGCTTGGCTCTCAACAAAGGTTCGGATATATCTCACCCACTCAACTAACATCTATCTTTATATTTCGATCACTAGAGGTCAGAACATCAGCTCTTTCTCATACATTTCCAAACCAAAACTAACTTATTTCAACATGAGTTAGATATTTGCTTAGTCTCAATAACAACTCAAATGAGCAAAGGTTTATGTTCACTGCAAAAGAAAATACTATTTCTATTTCAAAAGACGAGTTATTACTACGTAAAGCAGAAAAGAATCAAAATAATTTATTTCTATTGAAATGTAAACCCAAGGAAGTAAAAACAGATAAGAATTACGATCTAAAACGAAAAGAAACTAATAATTACCAATCAGTGATATCTTTGATAAATGGGAAAATGTTCAAAATGGAGTATTTACACAATATATTCGGACACCAGAGTCTAGAATCATTTCAACACACCTAAAATATTATGATATAGAACTATATCCTAAAAAAATTAAAAGAATTTAAATGTAGAATTTGTGAAGTTATCAACATGAAACGTGCAGCTATTTCCAGAAAAGGAAAACAGAATTTACAGCGGAACCCGGTGAGTTCTTTGTGATTGATTCAGTTGCTAGTCTAACCACAATCTGAGCTGGAAATAAAGCTTTTTTACTAATTACGAATGTAAATACCAAATATCGGTTCGTTTATTGTTACAGAAAAAAATTCCGGGATAGCGAAAGAAATTATTATATTCCTGAAGTGGTTTGAAAAGCAAACACAGATAACGATAAAACATATACACAGTGACCAAGGAAGAGAACCGCTCAATCAAAAAAAAAAACAATTAAATACTACGAGAATAACGGAATAGAATTCACAGTCCCAGCAGCAAGCGTCCCTGAACACAATGGAATTGCGGAAAGGGGTAATCAGTTTCTGTTGAATAGAATAAGACTGATGATTAACTGGACTATGTTAGACGGACAATTATACTGGTATTTCGCAACTTACTATTCAATATATGTATCAAACAGAGTGACAGAGGATGCAAGATCTACAACTGCTTTTGAAAGCATATTTAAAAGAAAACCAAAGTTGAATAAACTACATATGTTTGGAGCGTTAACTGTATATTTAACAGAGATAAAAAATAAAATGGAACCTAAAGGATAAGAAGGATACTTTGTGGGATATAATTATTTAGCGGGAGAAGGATTTATAGTTGATAAGGAAAAGATGAACCTGGCTAAAACTAGAAACTTTAAAATATCCAAAAGAGTCCAAACACTTGACGGTCAAGATAAAAACGAACAAGAAGGAAATACAGCAAATATTATTCCATATTGCCCAGAACCAGAACCAAATGAGGTCAGTGAAGATAAAAATAATACCACTGAAGAAGAAAAACAAAACTAGTTAGAAACGATGAATTCAACGGAATCCAATACACTTTTACCAGTAGAAGCGTCCCTTAGAAGATCCAGAAGACAAGTTAAAACTCTTGATAGACTTACATATACAGATGTTGTGGCTAATGATACTAAACTCCTATTTGAAGATGTGACTCTTATATTTCAACAGCCTACTTTAGTAGAATATGCTTCAGTGTTAGTGGTAAAAGACAAATTAATACCTAAATCCTACTTCCAAATAAAAAACAAGCCAGAAGCTGAAAAATGGCACAAGGCATATAACAAAGAATTGAACAAACTAGTAAAAAATGGAAAAATAGAACTGGTCAAAAAAGTGAATATTGACACTAAAACAGTAATCCCAATAATAGAATTATATACGAAGAAAACTGATAATATATCAAAAGAACAAATATATAAATGTCGTTTTGTGGCGCGTGGGGATATGCAAGATGAATTTTTTAAAATATCATTCTCCAACGGCAAAACTGGAATAAATCCGAATCTTTATATTTATAGTGACATGTAATAATATGAAGTGGATGCAAGTTGACATCGGAAACGCGTTCCTTAACGCAACATTGGACAAAGTTTACTATTATAAGTTACCTCAGAAACTTCAGAATATATATTCTGAACACGTTTGGAAGTCCTCAAGAGCCGTATACGGATTGAAAGAGTCTTCGGTTTACCGGTGCAAAGAAATAACTAGTACGTTAAAGAAATTAAATTTCGAGGTTAATATCAAGGAGAGTACAATTTTTTGTCATCGTCAAAGAAACATAATTGTTCTATTATAAGTAGATGATATGTTGTTTGCGTCGAACGATGAAGAACAGTTGAACTGGATACTTGCAAAGCTAAGAACATTTTACAATGTAAAAGATACGTTACAAATCAACAACTATGTTGGTTTTGAAATAGCAGAAAGTGACACAGATATATACTTGACAGCATAAAGCTATATTATCAGACTAGCAGATACATTCACAATACAAAAGGATGAGCGAAACGTTATTCCACACGTAGTAAACGTACATGTTGATCAACTGGGAAATAGTAAAGCACTGGAATTAAAAAAGAAGTTCCAATCTATTGTTTGATCACTTAATTTCATCTGCAGAGTTTGTCGATCTGATATTCCTTTTCAAACTAACCTATTAGCATAATGCTGTGCTAAGCCAAACTTAGGACAATTTAATGCAGCAAAGAAGGTTATTGGTTACTTGCTGAATACAAAAACGCTTGGATTAAAATAAAAGAAAGGTGTAAAAGTTTTGAACTTGGAAGCCTACAGTGACGCATCTCATGTATCGTTAAAGGGACGTTACTCTATGACTGGCTTTATATTGAAAATAAATGGTTCGGCGTTACTATACAAAACGAAAAAACAAAAGATGATCGCCACATCATCTACAGAATCAGGAATTTTTGCCTGCTCGACCATGATAAAAGAAACAAGATGACTTCAAATAAACTTAAGATTTTTAAATATGAAACTGGCTGAGGTGGTGGTAAAATGAGACAATGAAGGAACATGTAAAAAATGGGCATCAAAGAAAGATATTCAGGTATAAAATAACTAGAGATTGAGTATTATTTCTCAAAACAAATTCTTGTACAGGAAAAGTGGATAATCGAATATGTAAATACAAAGGCGAAAGATGCAGATATTCTAATTAAACCAGTATCGAGAAAGTTGTTTTTACAGAATGTCAGTAAGTGGATGACAAACTTAGCAAACGAAGCATTAAAGCAAAAACAAAAGGAGCATGGAAGAAATGAGTATCGTATGTTAGTTGTTGGTGAATATGAACATAAGTTGTTTGCGTAGTAGGCTGTGAAGTGCTTTCTTAGTACGATAGTTTATTAGCCAGGGTATTCTAACTTAACACAAGTAGTTCTTAAAAAAAGTTAGAATACCAAGCCAGACTTTAACTAATAAAAACTTTAAATATAAAACAACTTTTAACAATAAACTTTCTCGAGATAAAAAATATTGACATAGGAATAAAGTGTGATAACCAAGGCACGATCAAGTTGATGAATGGCCAAGCTATCTCAGGAATGTCAAGACATATTGAAGTTGAATATTTATTTACCAGAGTTGTGCTGAAGAAAAAAAAATTTACCATTGACCATGTGGATGGCAAGCAAAATTTTATCAGACATCTTCACAAAAACTGTTGCAAAAGAGACATTCATTAGGATTAGGAACTGCTTATTAAAGAAGTTATAAGAAGCAGAATAAGAAAAACCACAAATTACAAAAAATAGAAATAATAAAGAAAAACAAAATAAAAATGTAAAAAAAATAAAAATGAAATAAAAATATTACAAATTTACATAACAAAGCTATGGAACTGAAAAGAGATATGGAAATGGGTGCATATCAAATATATGCAGTGTTGTATACTCTAGTGAAATAGAATATAAATATTACACTACACTGTATTTTATATAGAATGGAGAATTTTAACCTCTAAAAATATAAAATACAGAATATAACTTTGAAGCTTTCAACAGACACAACATAGCTAATTGCCTTACTATAAGTCCATCTTCCTGCTACAAGAAAATGAAAACTTGCAAGCCTTACTTTCTAATGTACAAATGCTACACTTAAGTAAGCATTGTTACTATATTTACCTGGAATCCACCTTTTTTATACGCGTGTAATTTACACTCGGCATGTGATTGGTGAAATTTTAGTAAGAATGGCCATTTACGGCATAGGTAAAATTAAGGCATTAATTGCATTTATGATTTCAGGATTTCATATTTGGGCCATATAACCAAAAGTCATACTTTACGAAAATTTTCAGGTAACGGAGTTGAAAAATGGGCCATTTGACCCAAGATCAGAAGAAACAAAAAAGGAAAAAATGCAAAAATCGAGAACAGTATTCACGACGTCCTAACTTCGGAAAACGACCCAAAAAACTTCCCAGAAAGGACAGAGCTAGAAGTATGGGAACATTTTGAAGCTGTCATAGCAAACGAGATGTTTTTGCACGTGTCAACGATTGAAAACGGTCGCTTTAGGTGGTTCACGAGAACATCAGTGTTTTTTTGTGCAGCACGAAGTAAAGTTGAACTTGTAAAAGACATAAGAAAATTGAAACGCTGTGTCATTCAGTGTAATTATTCTGAACATTGTCAGTTTTGAGTTAATCTTAACTTTGATTCAACGAAAATGAAATATTTTTCTAAACTTAGTAAGATAAATCACAGCGATCATGAAGAAGAAGCTCTTGGGAAATTTACAGAATTTATTCAACAATTAACAGCAGAAGAATTACAGTTCATTCAAACTCTTGTCATTGCTGAAACTAACCCTTCAGCAGCAATGAATGCTTTCCATCGTTCATTTCCGGGAGTTTTGTTCTCAAAACAATTAGTTAGACGTGTAATGAACAAAGCTAAAGAAAATAATTCTAATTCTGAAGATACTAATCTTGTTAAAATAATGAATTGTGGAAATTAATGCATTTTCAGAGGCAGATCTTTCAATTTACACTTCAATCATGGTTTAATTTTAGCTGGAGTTAGGTTTCAAGAGACTCTTCAATTAAAATTAGCTTAACTTTACAATGGTTCTACTCAAACCGACACTACACAAGGACTTAGAAGATATCGCTTTGTTGCTATGTTCCATGTATGAGTTGATTGTTTCTTAAAAACAATCAATTTTGAGTGCACGATGATGTATATTGAGAACTCAAACGATGTAAAACGTGGGCTACAAGAGCTTAATCTTAACGAAGCTAAGGTGATGACTACAGATGGTAGTCCTGCACTGGCTAAAGTAGCTAATATTTGTGGAGCTAAGCACATTCGTTGCTTAAAACATCTTGCAGCAACCTTTTCTGAAGCAGCTAAAGGTCTTTAGGTTCAGATTTAGTTGAATCTAGAGAAGAATTAGCTGAAATTATTACAGATTCCTTTCCAAATCTTAGAGCTTTAGACAATTCTTTTAAAGAGATATGGGAAGAGTTTACAGAAGCTGCTCAGCAAAAATATTTAAAGCCTCTAGAGAAAGCTAAAAAAAGCATTTGTCGGAGTCAAACTAAAGAATTTTGAAAGTTTCCTCATCGAGCAACACAAAGAATATAATCCTTTCTGTACTGAATATATATATAGTTAGAACAGTTGGAACACATAAGTTGACTTTAACGTACCAGATAGAATATACGAAAAGGAAGTTCGAAATATAGAATTGGATAGTGAGATAAATAGGAAAGCAAACCCATCCTTGAATACTTGTGAACTAAGGAATAAGTGAAAACAACAGCAAAGAAACGAATTCATATAATTAGTAAAACTTGGTTCCTACATATATTATCTTCAAATAACTGGACTTGAGTAGAACCTTTTCGACTTAATTTAAAACAAGTGTTTTACATCAATTCTAATACAGCTGTTTTTTCTACGCGTCAATTTAAGTAAAGATTCAACTCCCATTTACTTTAAACTTGCATCCTGCCAAAAAAGGAGGAAGATTTTTTTGCTGGCAACAACACTCGGTCCCAGCTTATGATCAATTCGTGCCTGTATATTCAAATTGCTGAAGTAGATGATTTCATTGCAGCTTAAAGTCAAATTGGAAGAAAAGAATTTTTACAGAAGAATCAATCAAACCCTTAAAGAGTAATGCCATGGAACGTATCGGTGAGGGTTTTAATGCCCGATTTCCTTAAGATTATAGATGTTGCAAACTTCACGAAAACAGCTTTGAAAAAGTTTGGGATGAAATCCTTAAGCAATCTGTTTTGGCAAGAAAGACGAACTTTCGAAAATGATTACCTTTAAGTTGACCTAGGTCTAAAGTTTGATATCCTTTTACCATCTTTTACTAAATTTACTGTTGTATTTGATGGTGATGCATTTTTTACAACCCATTGCCTAGAAGCTTTTATGCAAAAAAAATCAAACATTTAATATCGTACAGAATAACTTTGCTTCAGTAACAGTTGGTGAAAAAGGTTTTTGCATTCCAATGGACATGGGTAATGCTGCTGATTTTTTCAAAAAGATTAAATTTTACGGAGGTCATTACCATCAATTAAATGGGTTATGCCCGAAGGCCAGAAAAAAGAACAGTAAGGTTGCAGTTGCTAGCATTGGTACTTTTAAAAAGGAGAAGTTTGAGTTTGAAAATGTTTTTGAAGTGGCTCCAGAATAGCCTAAAGCCATTAAAACTTACTTGAGAGTTGAATTTACGGTGAAGAATCATACACACAGCTGTGTGAGTTTGATGAAGTTGGCACAACGTTTCATTAAACTTGGAAGATATATATTGTTTGAAATTGATATCTATGGAACAGTAGCACTTTATAAGTCTGTTTTTCTAGTTGGAATTGGGTTTCAGTTTTGTAGCCAAAGATCTGTGTTACGCGACAATTACACTCCTTTCATGCATACAGTTCTTGGTTTAGCCAATGACAGATTTGTATCAATGGAACGCGTCAAAACTTACTTGATGAATTACGTTGACACTGCAGCTGATGTCTCGCTTCATTGAAATTTTGATTCTTATAATGAGGACAGAAGACCTCAAGACATTATACGTTCACTTGAGTCGAGTGCTGTAGTTGAAGAAAGTGTTGTGGTGAACACAGTTAACGTTGACCTGTAATTAGAGAACACTGACATCATGGATTTTCTGAGTGACCGTTTTGGATCTGCTTACGGCTGGAACTCGACACAAAAAAGAATTCCTCTGCACAGTCTAACTTACGAAAGAATTTGGGGATGTAGCCTTGGCAGAGAGGAAGATGACCAGTGACTTAATGATTCGGCTTTAGCAATGAATTAGTTAATGGATTTCTCACTTGATCCTATGAGGAAGGTTAATGCGATTGGATCAGTACTTCATGTGGGGAATCATTTTGTGTTCATCGCAGCTCATCTCACTGGATCTCGTGGATGATGCATCACAATCAAAGACTCAATGGGTGGTAGAATGGAATTCAAGGTGCTTGCAGTGAACATTGGACAACTTCGCAACACCTACAAGTTGTGAAGGAAGCTAATGTTGATTCTAGATGGAATTAGTATTACGGTATGTCAGTTCCTTAAGGTTAAAATGTATTTCATTAGTATAAATTACAGTAAGAATAATATTTTTGTCTTTCTTCTTAACTTTTCTTTTCCTTAGATGTTAATGTATTGCGTTCTTGATTCACCTTAAACACCTAAGACACACTGCTGGAACGCCCAGGCTTTATGCATCGTTAAGCTAACAAAAAGCCTATATTTTTATCGCAACGTTTCAGTAGGATTTGTTTTCTGTGACTATTGATATGTTCTAATGACCTTTTACTTACAAATCCACCTGTTAATAGCGCGAATGCTTGAAATTGATTTAAAAATCTAAATTCGCACTTTCCTTGTTGTTTGACTTAATCCCCTTACCTAAAGCTAGATGCACAACTTGATTAACCTAACTGATTCGCTGGAATCATTTTTTACAGCTAGAGAAGTCAAAGCTTCTCTCAGTGAATCACTTGATCTAAAATTCTTCTTCTATGAAATGGAAACGACAAAAACATCTAATGCAGTTTCCTAATGGGGTAATGTAGCCAAAATATCAACCCGTCTTTCATGATTCTCATTGAGGGGTTCTAAGGCAACTGTAGATCCGGTACCTCTAAAAAAGTCAGCTAGAACTTACTTAATACTCTCATGACGAGAAACTTTCATTTGCGAAAAACAAGAGCACTGATCAAAAAATATAATACTTTTTCTCGAGCAATCATTTCTACATCTTGGAGTTAAAGGTAATCTTGAACACAGAGCTGCACAGAAATCAACATTAAAAATTGTAGTTTTGGTTTCTACAGGTAATGCATGCATCCATTTTGATGCAAATTTCGGTACAACTTTCAGTAAAAGACAGTTTTTCGAATTCATTAAGAATTTGGAATGCATTAGCAATCATTTCTTTGTAAGAGTTTTTCAGTCTGGCACACTGCTTAACTACCCCTAAATCAGAAAGAAAATTCTCACATTCCATTTGTGTTTCCGAGAGCTCTTTACTGTCATTGAATCAGTGTTAAGAGATTGAAGTTGGAGACATTAGCCCCAGACCACCATTCCAGATTGGTAAATGTAACGAGTCAGCATTAAATGATGCAAAGGAGAACTTTGATGTAAATTAACTAATGAAACAGAAAATTGAAGTGTATTGTGGTTAACTTTGCCCGAGCTGATTGGTGTTGTGTGTAGAAAAAAAAATAGTTGAGGAAGGACACATATCCGGAGCAGGTAAAATTCATCTTAATGATGCAAGAGTTTTATTCTCTCTAATTTAGAATTAAGTTCATCTAAATGTTTCTTAAAAAATGTTTCACTAGTAGCTAATGTTGAACCAAGAAAGTTATTTTCATTAGGATTAGGAAAAATTATTGTTTTTTCAGGAGAAAGTTTAAAATGTGATGAGTTTTGAAAGGATTAAAAAACGTCTTCTACTTTTTCGATTAGATCAGGCTCTTGAAATGTTTTTGAAACAATTACTAAATCATCTAAGTAAATATTTTTTTCTCTTAAAAGAGTTTGTTGAAGCCTCAAAAATTATTTCACTAAGGGAAATCGAGAAAACTAATGGGCCTAGTGGATTATTTTCTCTGACACCTGGACTGGATTGGAGGAAAGATCCATCATTTAGAAATATTTTTCCAGCTGAACCATAGCTCCAGTTAAAAGTTCTACTCAATCTATGACATCTTTTGTGCACTTGTTGAATTAAAAAATTACGAGAAACTGAATTAAAAACATTCTTGACGTCAGATGTGAAAATTTTAAATCCTTCTGAAATCCGTTTTTGAGCATGATGAATGAAATGTTCGACACCTCCAAGTGAACCACTGCCTAGTTGGTTACAAAGTAAGGGATTTGGCAACATGTGCAAGGTCCCTTTCACTGCAATGCGGTAACAAATCTCCCCAATTTCAATGGGACATAGACCACCAGATGGCTTCTTCAAGACAATTAACTTTGGAGAGGTTAAGGCTTCTTTGAAACGTTGACGAGCAGTGCTGATATCAATCGTTAGATTTTGAGAAAAAAATTTGAAAGATTCTAAATGGTTAACTAAATTGAGTAAGCTCCCATCAACACTTGAGACTCCATCAACAGTGTCAAAGGAAAAGTGATTTAAAATTGTCTTGACAAAGCTTAATGAAAAGTAAAGGTTAAAAATCCGCAAATTTTTCCATTGAGTAAGGTACTCAAAAGGATGTTTTCTAATCAACTCCAACCTGATGTCTATGGGGATTCTAAGTTGAACTGCGGATCCATCATTGAAAATATTTCTAGAATCCTTCTTAACTTTTTTTAGTTTTAGTAAGTATTGAATTTTTGTTTAAAAATCAAGTTGTTTTGGAGAGAATTCTGCATTAAAGGCAGAGTGTAGTACTGAAGCATCTAATTTATGTGGAAAATCTGTAGATAATTTTCGCTAAGTGCCAAACTTGTTCTTAGTAATGATTGATTTTAATTCTAATTTTGGCAAGCAAAGTAATCTGAAAAGTTTTAATGGAGATGTGCCTTGATTGTAAGAGTTACAGAGCAAGTTGACGCTTTTTAAAATAATTTAGATTCTGAAATGTTTAGAGATAATTCTTTTCTAGGTAACTGTGTTAAGAATTCAAAGGCATCTTTAAGATCGGTAGAACTTGGAACTTCATTTTGCAAAACAGTGGGTAAACGATTAAGCCCCTTAAACGTCAAAGTTGACTCTAAAATTTCACTTTATAACGAGTGAGGATGATGGTCTAAATCTTGTATAACAGATACAATACTTTGATTTGAGTTACAAAAAAGAAAAGGTTCTTCCAATCCACAGCCAGGAGCATCTTGGGGACGTAAGAAATCTTCTGGTGTTTCTAAAGGGCTACGCTTCTCGGTAGTTGACGCTAGGTTGCAGTACCTATCATGATGAACTAAGCTCTTAACAGCGCGATTTCATTGACATCTTGAAAAAATAAATTGAAGTAAGAGCTCGTCATTGAAATCACCTTGATATTTTTGAGTAAATGCTTTATCAGACTCTTGCAATTATTGCTGCAAATTGAGCAACAGGTAAACTTCATGGAGAATCCAAAAACAAATAGTTTAGAGCCTTATTTTCCAGAAAAAAAATGAAATGCAAATGTAGATTTTATTGTATTTTATCGAGAGCAAAGATGAGAAAATATACCCAGTCAGAGTATTGCATAGAGAGAAATAACTATACGTACATCGAAATTCTATTAGATTTGCTTTTGGAAGAATACTTCGGTATCTGTAATAATCACGAATAGCATATCTAGGATTTCGATATCTATTAAGCTACATCCCTGTCGATGTTGAGAGTACTTGAATAAAGAGGATTTAGGGATGGAGTTAACATAGAAACGAAAAAGAACCAAATAAAATTAATATGACCTTAATAACAAGAAAAAAAAATGTTATCTACTGGAACAATCTGGAACTCTTTACTTCAGAATGTCGGTTCACTAGTGCCTTTTACTTTAAATGCTTAATATAAATTTCTTGTATCTTGGTTCACAGGACCTCTACTCGACCCGGTGAATACTTATTCTATTATTCATATTTTGCTGGTTTCTGTTGTTATTACTCAGTTTGGTCAATCCTGGCATATTCTTTATCCAATAATATTCTATATATCTAATCAATCACATCACTACATATCAATGAAATACAACTCCTCATATTGATACACCACTAAGAAATATGTTAAAATTGTCTAAATAGTGCTGAAGCCTTGGTAAGACTCAGATAACACCTTGAAGGGTTTAACTGGATAGCTGTGGAAAATTTCCCATGTAAACTTGGACCCAACATGTAGAATTATAACACAATGATCTTTTCAAAAGAAAACTAGAACAACATACAAAGACAATGTATGAGACCATTTCAACCTGCCACTTTGTTAATGTCTACTAAGAATCAGTTAATATTACGGGTTAAGTAAAGCTTAAAAGTGGAAAGCCCAGTGGCATATATTTCAGAATAACAACATTTCTTATGTTATTAGAAACATAGAGGTAATTTTACTGTCATCGTAATAAAAAAGATTAAGCTTCGCGGTATTCAACTTGCAGGGTTACTTCTAAGACAAGACAAATTCAATCATTTTATTCAAAGTTGCAACGAGTATTGTTATGTAGTTAGTTTACAAACATTTAGGAAGAGGCATAAAAACATAGTAGAAACGATTGCGTATTTCAAATAATAAATTTTTCGAAAGTTATATCTTAAATCATTTATCATAAAGAAATAACTTTTTAGAGGTAAAAGATTTGATCCCTAAATGCGTACTCGTTATAAACAGCTGTAATGTTTCGTGATTGAATCCAAAAGGGAGCCCACCAATAATAAGAGCTTAAATTAAAAAAAAAGAATGATTTCAAGGCTTCGTGGAAATATTCTTCTCTTCTTCCTTCAATATTCCATAAAATTCCCTTCCTTGTAGAGCCTATCAGTGTGTTGTTTCCATTTAACTGTAATTCCCGGTTAGCTATTCCATTGTGTCAAAAACAAGAAGTTTAAAGATATCAGTTTATGAATAGAAGCTTTGTTAAACGTAATGGGTATTTTCTTTTTTTCTTGCGTATGGTAATATACTTTACTCTGTATAAAAACAAACATGAATTTCGCTAAAGTATATAATACTCTTACAAACCACCTGATGGCATTACCCTGGAGTACGTATATAGAATATTCAAGTAACAACTAGTCCGGAATTAAGTAAACTAAACAAAAGACTGGAAGCAATAACCACAGACCAGGAATATATCAAGCGCAAGAATTTGTGTTTTCACTGTTATTAATTAGTTAGAAAGCATAAACTAGGATGAAATATTTTAGATTCCTGGAAGGAAACTGAAATAAACCTTGAAATGAAAAACTCTTCTTCAATACCTCAGCAAACAATAAGAATACAGGTAAAAAATATTCAATGTGATTGTTCATAACATGGACTTTAAAGTGTTTCATTTTTTCCTAATAAACACTTTACTAACATCTAATTGTGTTAACTTTCGACTTGGCTCTACTTAAGGACAATTCCATTCAACATGGATTAAGCTTTCTAATAGCTGAAGAAAATCAAAAAAAAGTTTCAGAAGGAGAAAGTACAAATATTATTTTAATTAACCTTAGATAAAGCATATGTTTTTGAAGCTATTTATCTTGTGTAAAATTACTTGAAGACACAGGAAAGCCATTTGAAAGGGTTGGTTCATTCTTTGAAAAAATGGTTACACGGTTTCAAAGCTATAGCAAATACACAAAAAAAATATTTTATTTGAAGAGTTAATATTTACTTAAATTGTAGTGTGGAATCGTTTGTCGAAAACCTATGTGCTGAGAAAACTTGTTTGAAGGAGAATTTACATTACTATTCAATATCGTTTTTTGAAGCAGTAAAAACTGACCCTAAATTGTTTTTTTCCAATGAAGGTTTTTTTAATGTAAAAATACAATATTGATATTAGAAATGACTAGTATAAATATCTAGTATCTCTGATTTTTTGAGTACTCTGTTTATACTAGCAAGGAATTTCGAAAATGGAAATCGACTTCAAAGCAAAACAGAAGAAAACCAAATAAAATGAAATATCGATTCAATAAAAACTATGTGTATTAAATTTAATATTTTTATCATTTACCTTTTTCAAACTTGTGAAATAAGACCTCTATTTAACCTTTTAGTCTACCATATTTTTCTTTTTAATATGTTTTGACTTCAATATTGCATTACTGTAGATTACATGAAAAGAAATGTTAAGAAAACTGCGCCAAAACTTTCTAAAAAAACGAACGGATGATTCTGTGCATTTCACAGCGGAAGAAGCAAAATTAATGGCTACATTGTTGTTAACGTATATCTATCCTGATACGGACAAGCTTTCAATTATGCGGGCTAGCTTAAAAACTGGGGAAGCCCCAATTTCAGATGATACTTGGACAAATTTAGATAGCGTCTCGTTTTCAAAGTTATCTCTTGAAAATATTGATATGTTGAGTAAAAAAGATATTAATGTTCTGAAAGTTTTGGTTTCTAATATTAATTTGAGAGATTTAAGAATCCAATCAGTTAAAATTACTGAAGAACTTATGAAAGAACTATTTTTGTCAATACGAAATTTGGAAAAAGAAACAGCTGTAAATCTTTTGAAACTTCAAGATGGAAAAAATAATAAATATTTGTTTAAAAACTTTCAAAAATATGTGAAAATTAAAGAACTTAAAATGAAAAAAGTTGAGTTTGATACAGGTTTTTTCTATATTCGACAGTTCTTTGATAAGAAAGAACAGTTTTTGAAAAAACTGGATGCAGATTTTAATAATATTTTATTTCCAATGTTTAAATCTCTGAAATTTTCAACTTATAAACTGAACTTAACTGAGTTAAATATTGTTTATGAAAAACCAAATTGTGAATCAATTAAAATATTTTATGCACTGAAAGAATCTAATCTAAGATATAATTTATTAAAATTTTCACTCAATACAAAATATCTTAACGAAGAAAATATAGTTTTTTTGCCACTTCTGAGTAGTTTTATCACAAACAGAAATGAAGATTGTGTTATGGAAATAATTCTACCAAGTCTAAATAATAGTTTTTCTGCTTTACTGTTTATTCATACTGTTTTCTTGGAAAGAAATTATTTAGCAGGTGGAACACAAATTAAAATGCATTCCATACCAGAAAAAGGCTTAGTGCGTAAAAGATTTTGGAGATTGAAAGTGCTTGATAGAGTTTTTAAAGGCGCTGAAAATGTAATTACTAAATTTTAAACTCTAATAATAACATTTAATTCTTATTTTCAACCTAAGAGTCTTATTCTTAATTCATTTCTAGAGTTTTTTATTTTAAGTAGCAAGAATTCAATTAAACAACCAAAACTAATTCCAAAAGCTAAACCAAAAAATAAAGAAAATAGAATAGTAGAAATAAAAACAAATATATCTACATTAGTTTCAAACTTGTCTAATTTAATAACTTTTAAAATAGCTGTGAAAACTATTGCAGATACAAAATTTTTAGACATAAGAGAAACAAAGGTTGATCCAAAAAGAAGAACAAAACAAACTAGAATAGAAGAAATAATAGAAGAAAGTTGAGAATTTGCACCACTATCTTTATTTACAGCTGTTCGAGAAAAAGATCCAGTTATTGGATATCCACCAAAAATATAAGTTTGAAAATTACAAGCTGCTAATGCTTTTGCTTCACTTCCTTGATCTACATTTTTGTCAACAGATTTTGCAATAGTAATTCCTTCAGCAAATCCAAGAAGAGTCATAATAGATAAATTAATTAAAATATGAAAGAGATCAATAAAGTTGAAACTAAAAAACTTTTGAAGAATATCTAAGTTTGGAATAAAATGTAACGAAGGTAATCCAGCAGGAATATTTCCAATTCTTGGTAAATATTTTTCATTTATATTTGTTAAATAAAATATAAAATCAAAGAAAAAGTTTATAGAAAGAAGTATTAAAGGACCAAGATTTCTAACAGATTTTGGAGTTTTTTCACTTTTTATAAAAAAAAGCAAAAATAAAGCTAGAATTGAAGTAACAGTTATTATTTTAGAAAACTTTCCTTTCATTAATTCCGAAAGTATTTGAATAATTTGTTCAAATAAATTTGATGTTTTTCTCATTCTTAAACCAAATAAATTAGAAAGTTGAGTTGAAGCAATTGTAACACCAGCTGAAAAAACGAAACCTTTAATCACAGTCTTTGAAAGTAATTTATCAAGTTTTGAATAAACATATGTTTTTAAAAATATTATGTGGAGAAAACAAACAAGCAAACAGAAAAATCTTGCAACTTCTGCTTTCTCATCTGCAGAAAGTTCAGAAGAAGATAGATCGAGAGTTTGTTGAGTAAGTAATGACATGACGGCAACTGGTCCAACAATAATAAGAGAAGAACTTCCAAATAAAGGATATAGAAGTTGAATATCGGAGTACAGTCCGTAGATTGGAGGAATTCCTGCTATTGTTGCGTATGAAACAGACTGTGGAATAGCTAAAAGTCCAACAGTTATGCCTGATATTATATTATTTATATTTGATTTGGTAGGTGTATATACGTATTCATCTTCCGAGGGGTTCATAATTCTCAATGGACGCTCCTTTGAATCGAGTGTTTTCGTTGTTCTAAAATTTACAAACTAGTGTCTTGGTAATGCCATACTGTGGTAATAATTATATTTGATTGGCCATATGGCCCAATCAAACAGACAAGAGATTGAATTGAAAAAAGATTTTAGTCGAATAAAGTTTCATCTGAATAAACCATAAAGAAAACACTCTTCCTTCTCAGTTTACTTTTAAAAATGAACCTTTTCAGAAATAAAAAGTTTGGACCACCTGTTGTGATGGGAACTGAAGCTTTGATGAGTCAAAAAGGGCATGGAACAACAGCGAAGGCAGTTCAGCAGAATCTCCGGTGGAAAGTGGACAGAGAAGAAGCGGATAAAATTTGTTGTTTCAACAGGCATTTTGCAGAGGCTGCAGGAACATTTATGACAACTGAATGGCATAAAGATGTCAAGGATAAAGGTCCAATTGAGTACTACGATTCTGTAACAGGAAAATTGTTGTATACTGCACCCATTGGGAGATCGTTTGACGAATTCTTGGAAGAGTCAAAAAAACATGGATGGCCAAGTTTTAGAGATGAAGAGGTAAATTGGGAATTTGTTAGAGTTTTGGAAGATGGAGAAACTGTAAGTATTGATGGAACGCATTTAGGACATAATTTACCTGACTCAAAGGGAAATAGATATTGTATTAATTTATGCTGCGTTGCTGGATTGCCAGAAGATGGAGTACAAGCAAACTCTACATCTGGAAGAGGAAAATCTGAACTTTAAAGTTAAGATGAAATTTATTTTTTTAGATTGTTTTTCATTTGATTTCTTTAAAGATTAAATACACGAAACAAAATAGTGTATAACAACTAAAGTTCAGTTACTCTTAGAATAAAATTCAACTTAAAGGTATTATCTACGTTTTCTCCTTCTTGTTTCTTGTCTAAACTAAGACTTTTTGTTCTTCTTAGTATTAACTGTATTAGGATTTAAGTCTATTTTCTAGTATAATATTTCTGAGATCTTGTTAATTTGGTGTTAAAGCCTAAATATGTCAATATTTTATCAAATATTTTATCAAATATATAATGAAAAGCCAGTGTTATAACTATATTATACATTAACCACACATATTCGTGGCATGTTTGTTATTAGCAGTAATGTTTACGATACGTTTCTACAAGTTGAGAACCATGTCCAAACTGCAATGTCAATATGTTGAAACGTCGCAGATAGCTAAAACAACTTTCCAAAAAATCAAACTTACTCAAAAATATTATTCAAAAGAAAAAAAAATAATTCCTTCTTTAGATGTGGCATTGAAATTAATATTGTGACAGCCTATTAGTTATATATAAAATTAGAGACTGTTTCTTATTTTCCAGTTTAAGTATCCCTTCTATCGCAATCACCCGAACGGTCTTGAACCGGATCTTTCTCATTGTCTCCCGTACATTGATGAAAAAGTGAAATGTATATTGCTTGTTTTTACTTGGATATATGGAAAGTTTTATTTTTCCATTTTAGTTGTTAATGTCTTCCTTCGTGAGAAAAAAACAAAGACCACCGACTATATATATTTTATCTTCCTTAAAGGTAAAACCAAAAAAATCTTGGACAGCTTATATTTATCTCTTCATATTAAATACATATATTAGAATGGTGCTAATTGAATTCAATATTTTTCTTCTTATATGTTTATTGATCATTGTAATAGATATTGTAGTTTAATGATTATTGAGTTTACATGGAATAAAATCGACTTTAAGAGGAAATCTATTTGTTGATGGAACCATATTTCACATTTCCAAGCATTATGATTGTTTAAGACTATTTGATATTGTGCTAGGTATACATGAAAGAATTAATGGGAAAAATAATAATATCAGAAAAATTTACCGACAATAGTACTAATGTTGGGTAACTTGAGTTCTAACGGGACTTATAATTAATTGGAGTAAAAAGGTTTTTATAAGAAGTTTTGTTGATATTAATAGTTGATTCTTATAGGTTAGTTGGTTTAACTGTACGGTTTGAAAATATTATTCTGTGCAAATATACTAAATTATAAGAAAACTCTAAAGTATAAACTTTTTCTACCAGGCTAAGAGATTAAACATAAAAAAGAATATATATTTATATAAAGTTTACGTAGGAAACAGATCATTAGTTATTGATACTTGAGAGACTTTAGAATATATTGAGAGAAGAGATATTTCTGAAAGGTGAAAGTGGTTGATAATAAGAGAAAAGAGTTTAGAGGTTATAACTGTTTTTATATATATTTTTGGTATTGCTCTACAATAGTATCATGAACTTAGTGACGTGTAAAGTTAATGTTGTATTCAAAGGTCGATGGAGAACAATCAGCTAAGGGGATTGCAGAAAAGTTTAACTACCACTTATTTAGAACTTAAAGATAACTCTCTTCGTTCGTGCTCTGCAATAATGCTTTTGTTTTAGAAAGGTATTCACAAAAAACTAAGGTAACTAATTACCCACCCACGGATATAAATAATATAAATAGTACCTTCCCAAGAAGTGCCTAAGGAGGTGAAACATAGGAGATATAACAGCCCCACACCAGCTCCTTACATCACCAGGGGCACTAAGTTTCTTCCAGAGACTTTAACTGTATCATCATTCTCTAGGCTTTTTACTTCATATAGATTACTTCCCACAACTTTAACTACTCTCCAGATCGTTACATCCGAGTCGAATTTCCTCAGGGTGGGGTTCAACCACCAGACTAAGGTTCCCGGAATGATCGGAGTTTCTGTCTTCTTCTTACTTGCTTTCCATGCTGTATCTGCTGCAACTCTTCTATCTTCTAGTTCCTTTTCCTTTAATTTTTCAGCTAGTCGTTTTTCATCGTTGTTTAAAATATTTTCTTTTAAGCCCAGTTCATATCTCCAATCTACTCCAAATACCGCGTGGTATGGAGTATCCTTGCAAGCTTTACTGAATGCGGCATTTTTTCTTGTTGTAACTATTCTTAACAGCTTAGGCCAATTGAGTTTATTCTCTTTATCCATCAGTTTCATACATCTCAATTGCACACCTAGATATTTCAAAGATCTCTCTGCTACTCCGTTTTGAGCGTGATCATAAATACCACTAACTGAATGATCGAAGTTAAATTTTCTGGCAAACTCTTTGAACTCATGACTCATAAAACATTTTTCTTGATCTGTTCTTATTTTGCTAGGAAATCCGAATATGATGAACCACTTATTTAGTAATGCTTCTATAACTTCATTCGAGCCTTTACTCTTCATTGGAATATACATAGTAAAACCTGTTGCTGAATCCACTATGGCCATGGCTCCTTGGTACATGTTATGTATGTCCAAAGTACCAAATCCGTAGAGGTCTAAATGTATGAATTCGAACGGCAATGTGTCATGTTCTTTAATCACTGAAGGGGTCACTTTCATTTTCAAATTTTTTCCAATTTTACACACGTTGCATCCATTTATTATGTTTGCGATAAATCTTCCCATCTTGGGCCAAAAGTAAAACTTCTTTATGATGTATGTCGTATTACTAATTCCTTGATGCACTGTGTCCTTCGCTTCATTGTGAAACTTTTATATCAGCTTATTTCTGACTACGACCGGAACATAAATGCGACCAAGATATCTTAGAATTGTATTTTCAAACTTAAAATCCGACGTAGTGTACTTCTTGTTATCCACTTTGAATGATGGAAGCTCATTGTTAATGGCCTTTATCGCTTCTTTATAAAATGTATCTTCACCAACTGTATTCTCTCGTTGAATGTCAGTTTCTTTTAGCATACTAATGACGAAGGATTCCGAGTTAAACACTGCCTCGGACCAATCCTTCGGACTGAACTGTTTATTGATATTTATTTTCAGCTTTAAGCCTGTAGAAAAATGACTCAGCCAGTCACTCTTGTTTTTATCTCCTTCAACATATTTCAGTGTGACGTCGTAACCTCCTAGTATCTCTCTGTAGCGAGCGTATTTTGTAGACGAGTCTTTGAAAAGCAGACTAACTAGTGCTTTTTGATCTATAAACACAGTGATCTTGAGACCGAAAATTATGGGTCTGAAAACCTCTAAGCTCCTTATTACACCGAGGGCTTCTTTTTCTACAATGCTGTATTTTTGCTGAGTTGGCTTTAACGTCTTGGAGAAATATCCCAATACTCTTACTTTTCTTTTCCCGCCATTTTGAAATAAAATTCCGCCGATAGCATAGTCGCTGCTATCCGTCATGATGTTAAATTCTTTATTAAAGTCTGGGTGTAATAAACCCGCTGCTTCAACTAATAGTTTCTTTATTCTTGTAAATGTTGCTTCTTGTTCTTGTGTCCATAATTTTGAAAATTGTATATTCATGAATTCTTTTTTTAGTAACTTTTGTAACGGATAAACTTCTTTGCTGAAGTTGGGAATGAAATTTCTTTGCCAGTTCGCCAGCCCAAGAAAGCCCTTCAAGGATTTTCTGCTCGCTAGGCGTGGCGCTTTAGAAATCGCTTCAGTAAATTTCTTTTCGATGTTCCAGCCATCTGCGCTGAGAGACATCCCTAAAAACTTCACTTTTCTTTTGCAGATTTCCAGCTTAGATACCTTTATATGCGCGTCTGCGTCATTTAATTTTCTCAAAACTGTGTTTAGTTATTCCATGCGTTCATTTTCATCATAAGAGTTCGTAAACACCAGAATGTCGTCACAGTAAATGATGCAAAACTGCATGTATTCAGCCATCAGTAACTCTACAAGTGTTCTTTGTAATAAGCTAGTAGATATGCTTAAGCCCTTTGGTAAAGTCGTGTATTGTAATTACGGCGTGCCTGAGCTTCCGAAGGCCAGTATTTCTCTGGACTTTTTTGCAATGGGTATTTGAAAAAAAGACTCTCTTAAGTCTAAAGTAGAATAAAGTTTTGAATTTGCTAAAGCTCCTTTGATGTCATTGAGAGAAGGAAGTCCCTTTCCACTAACATTTAGGTATTTGTTTACATTAAAGAATGGGGTAACGATCCTCCAATTCTTTTTTTCTGAACCATCTTTGTTAGTGGACGAGGGTTTAGCAACAGGGAAAATGCTGCTTCTAAACTGGGATTGAGAAGGTTCTAAATAACCTTCTTTTAATCCCTTGTTGATCCAGTCTTTAATAATTTCCATTTCTTTGAAGCTCAAAGGTTTCGCCTTTGATATTTTCCCTTTGATTAAGTTCGGGTCCTGGTTTATAATGATCTCCAAAGGCTTCACTTTCAATGCTCCGCCTCTAAATTCCGAGAAAAGTTTCGGGTGTTTTCTTACTATAGACTTGATTAATATGGCTTGTTTGTTAGTTAACTTTATTTGATATACATCTTTTGCTTTTTTAATCCTTTGTTAGATGTCCAAGTCCAATTCTTCAAAGATTTTATCAATATCTACTTCGTTATTGTTGTCGTGTTTCAACTTATTCCACTGATATGGTGCATTTTCTGCATAATCGTTAATATAAAATAAGGATTGGGTAACGCTAGAATGATGATATTCCGATACCACATTAAGATTTTGGTTCCCCGAAGATACTTCTACTAACGGAATTTCAATACCACCATCCAAACACCATATATTGCGTTCTAAGTCAATGAATGTATTTCTTGCAGCACCCATACCAAGAATAATGTCGACTTGTAGACCGTCTAAGATTTAAAATTCCACCATCTTTGCGTAACCAGCAACGACAATGGGTATACTGATTTTACCATAAGCCTTAATTGTACTGCCGTCCGCATTTTGAGCTGTAGAATCATATTCTTGAAGGTTCTCAAACCTTTTAAAGCGTTGATTGAAATAGTCTGTACTGATTGCATTAATATGGGCTCCTATGTCCAGTAAAGCAATACGCTTTTCTCCGAAAATTTCAATTTCGGGACCCCTCCACGGGGCGGAGGGAACGCCCTTCATTGGTCCGACTGTCTCTTTCTGTTCTGACTTAGGAGGTACCACAATGTCCTCCTTTGAATTATTGCAATGCTACATTACTGCATTAATGCCTTGTCCTGTATTTTGATGAAAATGATTACTCGAATATATTGCGTTTTACGTGTCGACAAAAACAAACTACACGTCCGCCGATAAGGTTCTCAGGTCTTAAAGCATCTGGCTTGGCTCTTAAAATTAAAACTCTTTAGTTTTCCTTTCTCTTATTTATATTTTTCTTCAACAACAATTATTAACGATTAACTAACTTCTCACAACTATTCCAAGTATGGTAATATGTTATATTTCAAAGTATTACCAATACCGAGTTATACTATATCAATAGGTAAACATACTATTGTTGAACTTACAAATCCTCCTTGTACTATTTCACATCAATCATGATTAACGATATCTCATTTCAAATTTATATCACCAAATGTCACCAAATGAAAATTCACAGCATAAAAACATCAGTGAATAAACCACCCTTACATCTCATCACGGGCGAGTTTTATCACATAATACGAAAGAGAAAAGACTGTAAATTAGGTTCCCAATTTGCCGAAATCACTTATAACTTCCAAAAAACACTTCAAAACAAGTCAAGAACCACGTAATATCTTCATATTTCCTTTGTAGATCCAGAATATACAGAAATTTCATATATATATCAACATCCAATAAACTTCTGACCACAATTCACCTTTCAACAATATAAAAAAGCATCAATAAACAACAAGAAACAGAACTTGAACATATTCCACTGCAGAAAAAAAAATCTGAACATATCTCACGACGCTACAAATAAGAATTTCCAGAGTTCATTTGATTTGATCCTGCAGTACATTTACTCTTGTTAAACATTCTTTCAGCTGCTTCATGGTGTTTATTTAGATGGTTCCTGCTGCATGTCGAACACGCAACTCTCCTGTTGCACTGATGCACATCCTTCATACGCTCAGATCGAAAAAGTTTAATGGATTCGTCGCAAGTAAAACAAGTCCTGTAATGGACTGCTGGTAAATTTTTTGGACCTAAGTGTTGAGATGAAGTGACCATAATCTTGTCAGAAGTGGATGTAGCTGAGAGCATCTTACAAGACAATTCTGCTTTCATTAACAAATTTCTTGGAATAAGGTGAGTCCAACTTTCTATATCAGTTGACTCCATTTTTTCGTTCCAGAGGTCGTAAAATTTTGCTCTAAGGTGTCCAGGTCTCAAAAT
Source organism: Labyrinthula sp. Ha (assembly GCA_015227615.1). Classification (NCBI taxonomy): domain Eukaryota; class Bigyra; order Labyrinthulida; family Labyrinthulaceae; genus Labyrinthula; species Labyrinthula sp. Ha. The sequence continues at coordinate 7,128 of JAALGZ010000103.1, read as the reverse complement.
GTTCTCAGTAAAGAAAGTAATGGCTTTAAAGTTGCTCCAAGTCCTCGGTTTGGTTTTCAAAGATAATGAACATATATAATTGAAAGACTCCACGTCTGCTAAAAAAGTTTTTAAATTATCAGAAAATGAGATATTTAAATTTAATTTGAAAGCTTGAAGTTTATTTTGTGCCTCTAAAGTTAACAGTTCTGAATTATATGAAGCTTCCAGAGCAGACAAATAGCTATCTAGATCATTGACTTTTTCAGGTTTCATCTGAATCTGGATGTTCATCGGTAAAACTGCTAAAAGTTTATTGAGAATAGATAAATTTTCATAATGAGATCTGAGTTGTTTACAACAAGCCACCAGATGTAAGATTTTTGCGTCAAAGTCACTATCTTCTGAAGAAATAGTGGAACCAAAACCATCTTTGAACGCAGGCAAAGTTTTAAAATTTTGAGAAGTATCATCCATATTACCACGGCTAGGACCAGTGCTAGCATGCATTCTAGCCTTTAGCTGGGAGTTTTCAACTTCTAATCTATTCAACCTCTCCAGGATCTCTTTTAAATATTCGTTCGTGTCCATTTTAGTTCTTTTTACCTTTTTACTCGTGTCTCTTCGTGAAGTATTCGTTTCAGTCTTAAAAGATGTAAGTTCGGAGAAAGGAAAGTTTGCGATTCTTAAAAGGGTATCAGTGGATGAGCTACACAAGTTTGTATCCTCAGAAGATTCAGCAAGTGTTGAAGTTTCGTCTCTTTTTCCAGTTACTCTATCGGTCATACGATGAGTATCTTTAAGTTGTTATATTCAAAGGTCGATGGAGAACAACCAACTAAGGGGATTGCAGAAAAGTTTAACTACCACTTATTTAGAACTTAAAGATAACTCTCTTCGTTCGTGTTCTGCAATAATGGTTTTGTTTTAGAAAGGTATTCACAAAAAACTAAGGTAACTAATTACCAACCCGCGGATATAAGAAATATAAATAGTACCTTCCCAAGAAGTGCCTAAGGTGCTAAAATATAGGAGATATAACAGTTAAATAGTCAGAAAATTACCATTTTAATACCGTAACAAGCAATAAAACGACAACAAAAAAGAATGTAAACCAAAAGAAAAATCGTTAAAGCAGACACCCTACTAAAATTTAGAAATAACAAAGTTACTTATCTTCACAGGAGAAACCCAATATGTTCTTTCTGTTATATGGTATTATTTATTGTCTGTTGTTTCTGCGAGTAGCTAGTAGTTGTTTGTTCTTTAGTTTTTAATGAGTTAACATTCAAAATAGGAAAAAAATAATATTTCTACCATATAGTTAATACAACAGGTTAAGAGCCTAAGGACTCACGAAGAAAATATAGAAGAATTTGTTCACTATGAGGTCTAGGCGTAAAGGACAAAAAATCAAGAGAAAAAATGAGCATAACAAGAAAGAAAAAGAAATCTTTACTTCTCTTCTCCTTTCTTCACAGGTAGTTCTAAAGTATTAAGGAGCCTTCACTTAAAATATTTATTCATAAAAGTTCCCAAAATTTATACAATTTATGTATTAGTTCATATATTATCACTTAATTCTCCTCATAATGTGTGTATTACCGGGTACCAAATGATATAAAAGGGCAATGAAAAAGAAAAAACATGAACAACTATGATTCCAAAACAAATGAACTCCCAAGACTAGGTGCCTCTAGAATTATTATTAAGGACTGGGAAGCTTCTCTCAGAGCTTGCCTGGGCAAGAAACATCTTGTTTTATTTGTTATCTACGAAGTAGTGACCCCTATCCTTTTCAAACGGGAGAAAGAAGTATACAAGACTGAGCTGAATTTAGTGAAACAATTACTGAAGAAAAATATATGATATCAATGAGACAAATATATTGAAAACTTACTCTAAAACCACAGATGATACTCCAATGGAGTTAATGAAGTTGTCACTTGAGTGCAATATTTATATTTATCAACATTGTGTATTTATGATTTATGACAATGAAGAAAATATTATCAAGCAAAAGTTGAGTATGCAAGTAATGTACAGTATGTATTACATATTTTGAGAGCTACTTTAAGTCTTGGACTAATACACTATATTGAAGCTTCAAGCACTTTATTTAATCGATTCTTAGCTATTAAATATCACTATGAAAAGGATTCAGAAACTGCTCGAGTAGCAGCAAAACGGTGTTTAAATTCTATTCAGTTTAAAGAATTGAATACGTTTATCGATCTTTTTAGAAAAATATATACTGAATTCATATTTCACGGCGGAAGCGAAACGTGTGAAATACGAGAGATGTTTTTAATGGGGGGGGGTTTCCTTACACACAGTTTCAAGTGCACAAATCCATTTGTAACGCTGAAACTTTAGATGAAAAAATAAAATACTTTCTTAGAATAGGTTATAATCTATCTCTTCATTGCAGTCAGAATACAGCACGCACTCCCATGTCTCGTGTGAACATCAAAGTTAATGAAGTTTCCAACTCAAACAATAAAACAATATTGAAGCCAAATAGGTGCTGCCTAAAGTGCGGTTGTTTCGGACATAATATTAAGCTATGTCCGAATAGTGAGCTCATTTGCTGGAAGTGTAAAGATCCCTTACACAAATCCAGATCCTGTAGAATACAAGCACTCATGTTAAGTACCGATAGAGTATTACCGAAAGAAGACGATACTATAGAAAACGAGAACCCAAACGAAGAAATAGCTGAAGAAAATGAAGCAGAAGTTCAAAAACTAGATATTGGTGCAACGTTTGAAGACGAAGAAGAAGTTCAACCTATACATTTGGATTCCTTTATTATGGTTTTTAATATCTCCAGCAACATAACTTCGATTCATTTAACTAAATGCTCCTGTAGATTTGAACAGGAATGTTTTCAATCTTTGCTAGATTCTGGAGCAACTCAACACGTCGTTGGAAATAAGTCTTCACTCAAAAAGACCGAACCAGTCCACAACATATCCATTTCTGGAGCATTTTCTAAAAAAATCATAAATAGTGTAAAAGGTAGACTAGATCATATCCTGCTGAATAATGTAGTGTTACAGCTTGTTGTATATTGAGTTCTTCGCCCCTTATGACCGATTTGGGCAGGTATTGGTTATAAGAAAATGTTGGTTGTTAGTTACCATACTTCTACTGATACCTTAGCACATCATATTGCATAAGTGTAGAAGATGAACAAGAGAAGTTATCTTTAAGTTCCAACAAGTTTTATTTCTAGACTTATCTACACTCCCTTTAACAACTCGATCCTCCCTTATTACTTCAAACACAACAACTTAAAGATACTCATCTTATGAGTGAAAGCGTCAAAGGAAAAAGAGAAGACAGATCCACTTTAGCCAACTCCACTGATGATACCGGCCTTTGTACTTCCTCAACAGACACACTTCTAAGAATAGCAAACTTCCATTTCTCTTAATCCGCTTCTTTTCAACCTGAAATGCGTCCATCACGTAAGGAAACGAATAAGAAACTGAAAAAAACGAGTAAGGATACTAATGATTATTTGAAACAAATTCTTGAAAGACTTAATAAATTAAAGTTGGAAAATTCTGAGTAAAATGCTAAAATGGAACCCAGCAGTTTTTCTAGCCGTTCAGACTTTGAAGAAACACCTCACTTTTTCAAATCTTTACCAGTTTTTAAGGATGGATTTGGGTCAACTGTCTATTCAGAAGATAGTGATTTTGAAGCAAAGATACTCCATATAGTTGCACGTTGTAAGCAAATTAAGAGGCACTATCAAGGAATGTCTATACTTAACAAGCTATTAGCTGTTTTGCCCATGAAAATTCAAATACAAATTAAACCGGAGAAAAATAACGATTTAGACAGTTATTTAGAAGCTATTGAGGCTTCCTACAACTCAGAACTATTGACTTTAGAAGTACAAAATAAGCTGCAAGCATTCAAACTGAATTAGAACTTATCTTTCGCAAACAATTTGAAGATTTTCTTGCCGAACTTTCAGTCATTCAACTATAAGTGTTCTCTCTCTTTAAAAACGAAGCCTAGAATGTGGTCTAATTTTAAGTCCATCACCTTTTTTACGGAGAATGTATAAAATTCCGGTCATCTAAGGGCTAAATTCTATGACCTGTGGAATGAGAAGATGGAGTCCACCGACATGGAGTCTTGGACTCCTCTCATCCCACGTAACTTACTCATGAAGGTCGAATTATCTTCCAAGATGCTTTCTTCTTAAAGTAATGTGGAAAAGATTATGTTGCAATCTTCACAATATTCTGGACCCAGAAATCTTCCTATGATTCGCTGTAGAACTTGCTTTTCTTGTGATGAAAGTATCAAATTTTTCAGAGGACAAAGGATGAGGGATGTCCACCAATGTAGCAGATAGGTATCATGTCCCACTTGTTCGATGAATCATCTGGCCAAACATTATGAGGCGGCTGAGAAAATTACCAGGCAGTCGATAGTCACAAGGAATACCTGGTTGCTGAGCGGAGATGTTAGAAGGGTTAACTGGTCTAAGATGATTATCCATGTGATCAGAAGATTTGGTGGAACTTTTGATATTGTTTTAGCTAACCCGCCTTGGAAGGTTTCCAAGAAGGATCCGGTTAGAGGTTTATCCCTGAGCTACGATACGCTGAGAAACGATGAAATCAAACGCATCCCGTTAAAACTACTCGTTAAGAACGGTTATTTTATGTGCTGGGTTGCTAAGTCGACTAGGGAAGCAGCGATCCAGTGGGCAAATAAACAAGGTTTTGAATACAAGCAGTTGATTTATTGGATCAAGAGATCAAGACGTGAAGAAGTGCAGGTGAATACAGGTAGTCTAGTTCATAGTGTCATGGAGGAGCTACCCATATTTAGGCGTGGATCAGTTCCGGTTACTCAGAGAATACTTTTCTTCGGCAGCGATGTGATAGAGAGTCCAAGGTTACCTAACAACCAGAAACCAGACGAGTTAAAAAGAAGGATAACGAACATGTTTAGAACTGGAAGATACTTGGAACTTTTTGCCAGAAACGAAAGTGTTACACCGAGTTGGATCGCCATGGGAACTGAGTTGTCCTAAACTACAGATGTCTCAACTGTGGGATATGGACTCGAGGATTCCATATGGAGCGATGGCGTGGAGCCAATGGTAGTGCAGAGCACCAGTGTGCGTAGCGACAGCTTAGTAGAGATATAAACGGAGGGGTGTCCGGAAATAACGGTTATATAGTATAATATATGGTTTCGTGAAGTATACAGACTTTAAGCGTTAATGGATATATCGAAAAGAATATAAACTTCTAAGAAAGAAAGCCACATGTCATTACCCATTTCACCCAACCTCAATACTACATTACCCTATATATATATATAAATCCAAGATTTGACCAAAGAAATTTGCATATTCAAATTATAACAAAGATTGAGTTGACAACGAGCACACAGTGCAAGAATATTAAGAAGCTGAAAATAGAATAAGAAGCTAAGCCTTGATGGAATTCACAAAAAAATAATAAATTCGAATAAAATTGTCTTAATTTTCAAAGATCCTATTCCGAAGGTTTTGTTGTACAGGCTGTTTACCGTCGGTTAATGCAGATGATGGTCAGAAAAAAGGAAAAGTGAAACTTTTGCTCTTATTAAAAAATGATTTTTTGTTTCTCATTTATTTTCATGTGATTAGTTTCATAAAAAGAAAACATTAAATAGAAGTACGTATAAGGATTGATAATTTTTCATCACTTCTGTTCAAAATTACAGTGATGAATGTTTGAATTCCCTAGTTGAATAAATAAACGTGCCGCTTTGTGATATATTATAAATATTTTTACAAAATACTTGTTTATCTTATTGGCAAATCATTCTTAGAAAACTTTTTAAATATCTTATTCAGCTTTTCAACGTATTCAAGACAGAAGAGAAAGGTATAAACTGTTTCCTAGATTTATTTGCACAGGTGCTTATTCCTATTGATCGTAGAAGGTTATACTTAAGATAATTTATATGAGAGAAGTAAAGGTTGATTTTTAAACCTACGTATTGAAGTCAAGAGAACCCTTTTGCAGTGCATTCAATTAATTTTATTTCAGAAAATTTGTAATATTTTCTGTAAAGACTATGAAGCTCAATTCTTCTGCTATTTTTTCTTTACCTATGCTTGAACGTTTGTGTGGAAATAAGGTTATTTTTTACTGATGTTAAAGATTTTCTTATAGATCAGGTAGCTGACAGCGTATTTTCAGTTAATATACGCAAGAAAACATCTTTTCTAGTCTTGTTGAGCTATTTGTGTTTTATTCGCTTCTTGAAACAAATGGGTTGCATATTTACATGTTTATTTTTGTCTAATGAATCTTGAAATTTTTATTTGGTTTCCCGAGTTAAAGTAATGTTGTTTGTACTTAAGTTACCCAAGTCGTGCAGAGGTATAGTTTGAGTTGTCATACCTTCACATTTTTTACTGGCCCAGCTAATTAATGATTTGCTTTCTTGCCAACCATATTTGCAAAGTTATATAAACACTTTCTTAATAGATATATTTTCCGACGATTGTTATAAAAAATATGTTTCCAGTTTTAGTTTTGCGTGGATTTTCTCAAAGCTTCATCCAAATTACGTTTTCTACTTCATATTTTGGAAAAAAAGTTCATATGATCCTTTCTTAAAACTTAAAAAGCATCAGTAGCGTTGAGATGATTCGCATATAAGTTTAGTTATACCTCCTCCTCTCCTGAAGCTCTAGACCCATTTCTAAAGATACCAATTTGAAGTCTTCTAGCAAGATTCTCGAGATTTTTCTTTCTTTTATTAAATTTGCGTTGACCTTTCTGCAATTGATAAACACTCATAGCACCCATAACGATACCGTATAATGTAGAATTTCCCCCAAATATTACAACGACAATTCCTCCTATAGCACCAAGGATAAAAAAGGCGAGACAAAGAAAATAGCCAATAGTGCATTTCTTGTTTCTTTCTGTTATATATATAATCAGAACACTTTCTCCAGGGTTATTAACTGAAGGAGTAACAGTGAAACTACTAATAACTTCCAACGAGCTTTTTATATCACGATGTTTTGAGGTGCGCACTATTAGTTCTTTCTTTTCAGCATTAATAGCATCAATGATATAGAACATTGGCCGAGAAGATTCAGCTTCATCT